>JAWWEN010054249.1:0-38318 GCA_035582955.1 Sycophila texana | reverse complement strand
TGATTGAAACAAATAAATTTTGGTTGAAACAAGTAAATATTAATTAAAGCAAGTAATGGTTAATTGTGATTAGTAAATTTTTTTCTCAGTGTACTTAAATTTATAATACAGGAACAAATTTTGATAATAAGAACATTAATTTAATTCTTTAATCATCTCATCCATCGCTAAAATATCGTAGCTCCCTTATTTCTAATACTATTTCTTAGTATTTATCTTTTCTGCGACACTCGTTACGACTTTCCGCGAGAACCTGCGAAGGTAAACGAAGGGCCAACGGTTTTTCCAAAAGCTGAGTCACGTCTAGTTGCACGAGCTGCTATAGCGTCTTTCGCTTTCTTTCTCTCTTCTCTCTCTTGGCCAACACCGGAATAAGAAATGAGGTGCCAATGTCGCTGAACAATGACGTGCGCGCGCTTGTGCGAAGATACCTCGCCGAGAAGACGCGAGAGAAATAGTGAAACCCTCCTTTTTACGTCTGCGAGTATTTCCGCGAGTCGCATACGTAATGAGACTCTACTCTTCCGCACCAAGGGAATGCCATCACCGCTTCATTAGTTTTACCTTCTCGGTATTGTCTGATTTTCTTTTAAATTTTTTTTTTTGCTAATCGTAGCTCCAGATTTTCGAAATGATTAAACGATGGTAATTTTGGTTTACATAATTTTTTCAAAACCTCTTCTTCAGTACTTGTTTTGATAATTGTATGTAATTAAACGATACTTGAAATCATGATTATTATTGTATTCTTAACAATATTTATGTATAAATTAACGATAATTGTATGGCAAGCGGTGGTGTCTGTTATGCGTAAGAGATAGTGTACTGCGAAGGACATACTTGCAGCCTGTTATCTGTTTATCCACGCAACTGCCGCGACAGCCTCGATATCGCGGAATTGTATTTTTCCTGAGATCTATAACCAGCTTTGCGATTACAATCCTCATCTCGACCCGTTTTGCAATTATCCTCTCGATAACGGCACTCGGGTTTACATAAAAAAAATAAATAAAAAAACAGGCCATTAATAATCGCGGCTCGGGCGAAAAAAAGGAGAGGAAGTCGTCGGGGGTGACAAGTCGCCGGTCGCAATAAAGCGCTTCATCGACGCGAATTTTCCCACATGCGTAAAAGGCTACTTGCGCCGGGACCATAATCCTTAATGCGCAATTAATCTTAATTCCCGCGGATCGAGCGCCGGCGCGCGGGCTTATTATCGCCTGAAATTAACGCCAGCATCGCCGCCTGGCTGTTCGCCTTAACGATCTCATTATGTGCATGGGGGACGTCCTGAGTGCACCACGCGAAAAATTGTGGAAGCCTTACTGATTGACGTGGGTGCGCGTTTTTATGGAAATTCACGCGACCGATGGCGTAGACTTGCACAACTCCGAGCCGCGTTGTTGTGAGAATTTTTGTGTTCGCTGGGCGAAATTGCAATCTAGGATCGTGTTAAATTTGATGAGAGATTTGTGATTGAACATTAATAATGAAATTTAATTTTTTTTTATATTCCTATTCTTTAGTATTGTTTTTAAAGCGTTTCTATAAATATTTTGCTCCTTATTTTTTAACTAATAAAAAGTTGTTTCGCAAATCTTTTCCTTTGTTAGTTTAACGAAAAATGATAGATGATCATTTTTCATGACGATATGGTTTGTAAACTTTAATGATGCAAATTAACGTGAACCTGCAACGTATCTATTAAAATAAATATCGCTTAAAAATAAATAAAACTCAAATATTAAAATTAAAAAAGATGTTTGTTAATCGGAATACCAATATAATCTACGTAAAGTGGAAGCAATGCCACGTTTTCTTTTTACAAATGATATGATTAACAAAATTCATTAATGCAAACTTTACATCTATGCTACTTCTCTATAAAAATTCTAATTGTAAGTAAATTCTAGGTTCTGTCAAAGTATTCGTTAAATCGACGATTTTTTTTAACGACAGTAGTTTCGTTTGCTCATCAGCCGTCGAGGTGAAACTTTAATTACCATTGCAGCCGGCTATTCGAGTCAAAAAATTTAATGTGCAGCTCTTTGCCAAGAGCAATTGGCAATGATCGCACGAGCGAGTCTGCGCCTCACACATCGTTCGCCGCTCTCGCACATCTCGCTCCATCGAGGCGTAATTATCGAGCTCGCGAGCCCCTCGTGGTGCTCGCCAGGGCGCATTTATCTCTCTCGCCCGAAATCCTAATAACTGTTTTGCATTTGCCTGCCGACAAAAAAAAATGGCGCGCGCGAGACTCCTTCATTAGGTTAGAGTCGAACTGGTTCGTTCGGGTGCTAGAAGCCGCAAAAGCAGAGGCCGAAAATAGTAAAGAAGGAAAGAAATAATCTCTACAGAACTGGACTAGAGGTAGCTGCACATCCAACGATCGGGAGGGAGGGGGACCCTCGGCTGGCAATTTTCGAATCGCCTCCGTGACTCGCGGCCGTGCGCGCACGCGAAGGCGGGCCCCCCGATGGAAACGCGAGGTAACGATTAAAGTCCAATCCGATTACGATAAGATTTTCCTGTTGCACGGAAACGAGGGGCCCCGACGTAATTCATCGCTGTATGCTTTTTCTCGATCGTTCGCGATTGCTGTAATCGATAATTCAGCTTCGTTAAAAAGCGATTTGAATTAAATCTCTCGAGCTTGGTAAAAGGGCAACAGTATCCTACATTTTTTTTTTTTATGTAAGTTGAAATAATAAGTTATGGGTCGTGAACTTTCAAAGGGTTCTTTTTCGCTTCATTCAAATAAATAATTTAGATTTAGATTTAGACTTATTATTCTCGTATCGATAAGTTGAAATGTGGGCTTGAAAAGCATTACTATTTTGTTCCTGAGACAATTAAAACCTGAAGTTTTATGGTAAATCATTCATGAATAAAACTCATATTTATTTTTATACGTGTTCCATGATATCTTGGTGTATACGTTTTGCACAGCGTACTCGCAAAATAAAACTTAGTTCTACTTTCATGACACGTACCATGCGTTCCGCACTATTGATAAACCGTATAGGAAAAATCTACTGATTAGCGTTCGATTAACAAGGAGACTGTCAGGCCTCCGGATCACAGATTTGGATGAAACTTGGGAAATCGTTTTCTAAAATCGAATGATGAAACAAACCACCTTTACTTTGATCTAATAGGTCTTTGTACAACAGGTACAACTAAAAACATTAGCATTGCCCATGCGGTCAACGCTAAAAAATTTGTATACACAGATATACTTGCAATGCTAACAAATCACACTGCATTTGCTGAATAAAAGCCTATTAGATTAAACTAAAGGTGGTTTATTTCGAAAGCTTAAGGAATTTTAACGTCGGCACAATACCCGTTTGATTCAATTTGGTAAAAGCGATATCCCAAACACTTCCTAGTTCCGCCTTCTTTCCCTTAATCAGGTCGGCGGTGCGATTGCGCTCTGACAGGTGAGAGTGCAAAAAGAAGCGGCGAGATCGTTGCAAAACCAACCTCATGCTTCTGTAACCCCTCGCCGCGAGCTGCATTAATTAATTAATACTCGCCGTTCCATTTGTCTCTCGCTAATATGCACCGTAAATACAAATTTCTTTTTTCATTTACGGAGCTGCAGGCGCTGACTTTTTTGCGTCTGCTTCGTCTCAGTCGCGGCGCATTGTCGACTAGCCGCGCAGGCCTTATTCCATTGGCGAAGAAGAGATTGATAGCGATTGATACACATTAAGTGGTAGTACTCGCGTGCATACTTGGCTCGGGTGTACGAACGGCGAGCGTGCGGCGCTGTCTCGTAATGAATTCTTGTTTATTGCTAATAGACGCGTTGACGGCCGATCGGCCACGAGTATTTTTAGAGTGCAGACAATCATTTTTCACGTCGACGGAGCCGCGCTATTTGTTTTCGTAATTAATCGTCCTCGCCGCAAAAACATCGGTAATAAGCATTGTTAGCCGCAGTCCGTCATGCTTACGTAATTAATAAAGTCGGACTCTTTGTCTTTGCCGCTTAAGATATTCCGCGCGAGTAATTACTAATAACGCTATAAGTAAATAGCGAACAAAAAATAGAAGTAATTCCGTGGCTCTTACTTCCTCCATCGTTCATTATTAAAATCCACTCGTTCAATATGGCAGATGAAAGTAGCCAAGGAAAGGTATTAAAGTCAGCGAGACCTCAAACTCGAAGTTATTAATGACCAATACAGCGTTCATAATAAATTCTTCTGATAAAAAAAGGAGCTTTCGCTCGGTTTTATCGCGGGCGCGAGTACAAGCCGGCGCAGGCGCAAAAGCGCCGCGAATTGCGCGCCTAGCTCGAACGAGGCGGCGTTTCCCTTTCCTACTCGACTGTTTTTTTTTTTTCTGTCTCCGCCTCACGGCGATCCGGGGCGTCGGTGCTTAGCTCTATCCCTCCTTGACCGCGCGTCGAAATCACCACGCGGAGCAGCCAACGAGTGCAATGCCTGCACGTGCGGATCGGCGCATCGATCGTGCGGCTCCAATGTCGTGCGGTACGGACAAAACTCGTGCAATATTCCGAGGTCGAAATAAGATGTTTACGCTGCGTGTCTATGGGCACAATCGGCCGCGATGCTTGTACGGTCGTTGGTTACACCTGTGGGAATTACGCGTCTCGGTTGCGGAGGCGACGCGTATCAAGGCGTAAACCGGCGTGACGACGAGCGCTAATGGACTTTTCAGGCGGTCAGTGAAAAGCGCAGTCCTCCCACCGACACGGACGGCTTGTTGCCCCGTATTAAACGCCCGCTGGTCGCGATGCGCCAGAGACGCTTCTCGTTTTTCCGTTGCGCTGACCGGGCAATAGCGGAAAAATGCGCGTAACGTATATCGGTAATAAAACGTATACCGGTCGCATATATACAAAACGAGTTGCGTATGAATGGAAAGAAATTTAAATGAGATCAAGCTTCATCATTTTTTCTTACTGAAAATAATCTATTTTTTATTCACTTATGAAAATTTTTCCGATATTTTTTGCCGATTTAATAGCTGTTTGAGAAATTATGATACCAGCGCAGTCAATAAGATTTGTTTGTTTTTTTCGTGATGAGAAAAGTAAACTATTTTTAACATGAAAATTATATATTTGAATATATTTATTGAGTGCATTATTAATACTAATTACTGGGAATATGATTTCAATGATATTCTTATCATTTTCCTGCTAAAGCCACTTTTTGTGCCAAGAAGCAGCCATCTGTATCATTTAATTTAGATTGGTATAACTGAGAAAATTCCTCCGCGGTTAATCATTGGAACGAAAAATCGCGGCCGAGCCAACCGCAACAACGGCTTGGATGTCACATTGTCACCGAGGGCGTCTGTATTTCTTGACAGCCGTCAAAATCAGTCGAGCATCTCCGTCAAGCACTACCGATTACCGCAATTTTTTTTGTACTTTTACATTGTGATTATTGCTTTTCCAAACGACTTTTAATTTATGTATGTACTCGTAATTCTTAATTAAGATTCCTCATGTTTTTTAACTGAAATTTATATAAATGTTTATTTCTAAAAAATTGTTTGCATTTTTTGTTTCAGGTAAGATACAGTTTTCTTATAAACAGATACAGTGGAAAAGGAAAACATCTAACGATTATCAATTAGCGAAAGAAGGTCAGATCTTTCAAATCGCCCAGTAATTTTCTCTCCAACGAGAAAAGCATACAAATGCATAAAAAAAGACCGGTAGTAGTAAAAACATACAACGCGGACAATCGATTCTCCCGTGCTGCATTCCTTGCAGCCCGAACAACAGACCCCGTATCCAAAAAAAAAAAAACTGTCAATGCCCCGCATATCCCCACGAATGTAGCCTCTCGCTCGGACGCACGCATCCTTCCTCCGCCATCCTCTTCGGCTTTATTCCTTCCGTCGGCGCTCCGGGGCAAGTGGCGAAGCGAAAGAGAGAGCAAGCCGGGCAAAAGAAGGAGCGCGTGTGCGGGGTCCCCATAGAGGCGCACGCACGGGGCCCGACTTTTTCAGCTCGGCCAGTATAACGCGCGGACTCTCCCTCCCCGGCCCCGAAGGTTTGCGCGGGGAAAGGAGCGGGGGCCCCTGTGGGAGCCCAGGAGGCATCGCTCGCACAGCCCGTGTAATGTGGTGCAAGGTGATGGCGTGCGGCGGCCGCGGGCCCCCCGACCGCCGGCAGATGTTCCGTTGCCGCCGCCCGCCCTCGCCCTCTCGCCGTCGCTCAGGGGTGTACAAAGTACGCGCGTGCGCCCCACTTTCCCCCCCTCAAGCGCGCGCGAGCGCTCCAACGGCTACCGACGGCGCGCCCTTCCTACGGAGATTGCTAGGCGCACGTGTTCGCGCATTGATGCATCGCTCGAGGAAAGACGGCTGCTGCGTATGCCTTGCCGGTGAATTTTTCACGGATTATCAGATTGGGGTCGGGTTGAGGCGCAGGGAAATTCGGTTTGACGGACTACTTTTTTCGCGCGGGAAGGCGACGTTCCGTTAGTCTTTGTCGGTTGGTTTCGTGACTTATGGGGTGGGTCAGTTTGTTTTATGATAGTAAAGGAATACATTTTGTAATAGATTTGAAGATTCAGTGAGAGTTCATGTGTAAATTGTATTAACAGACTTCAAAAATATTAATTTGATCATTAGAGCTACAGGTTTGAGATCATTAAAAATTATTATTAATTTATTTTATTTACAGTAGGAATTCTGTTTTTACTCTTAAACGTTGAACTTGAGCGATGAAGCGAATAAGTTCAGGATCGGTAAGGAGCGAGTTTGTAGGTGCTGCCCCCATTTTAGTTCGGTAGGGGATGTAAAGAAAAGTAGAGCAGCAATCTACTTTATCGACTAAAAACTGAAAAAAAATTTGAATCTAGATTTCTGTTCTGCAAAGTATTTTTATAACTCATTATACATTTTATACTTAAAAAACAAAAAAAATATTCAGATCATTTTTTTTTTTACATAAAACATATATGTAAAAATCGTATCGATGCTTCACACCTGCTCTTTATTTACAATATCATCGCAACAAACAGCAATTTACAATCTCGTAATTCCAGAGTGTTGCAACATTTTTTTTCGTCGCTTAAAAGGCAAGGAAAAGAGAGTCGGGGGGATCAATAAAATCGAATGAAAGGCTCGCGCGAGCAGCTGCCGCATCTGACGCGCATGTTACGCGCGCGGGAATTTAAACTCCTTTTATTTCTTTTGTTTAAAAGGACTCGCGTGATTCCCGTTTAAAGTCCACTTGACTCGATCGGTGCACCGATAATTTTAAAAATTTCTGCCGTTTTTTTGCTCAATCGCTATCTTAATGAGGCTCTCGAATTTTTTCATTCGCTCTACAATCGTACCGTTACTTCGAAAATTATTTACTGTTTCTTAATAAACCCAGAACGGACGCAACTTAAGTTGAATTTTTAAATTCGATGCAAAGTTACTTAACTATTACGTAGTTAAAATTTCGTTTCCTCTGTTTACTGCAAAAAAGAAAGAACTCGATTTTTAGTTGATTCATCGGAACTTCGATAATCTGACGATTTGATATTATAATGTAATAACAAGCGATTATCGTAATTTGAATAAATCATGGTTCACTTCGTAGAAGACTCAATATTTGATAAAATGTGAATCCATAAAGGCCATTAACGAACGCCTGCAATGCAAACACAATGCTCGGTGCTTGCTGACTCCCGCCGAAGGTAAACAAAATAAGCGTCGAGGCATTGTCCGCGCGCGCCCCCGGATAAAAAAAAGTATTAGGAGGAGGCCTTGTAAGGGTTAAACATATTTCTCTCTCCTTCTCTATCGCGTTCTCACGTTGGGACAGTGCTGGGTCTCGTCTCCTTGCCGGTGGCCCAGCGCGGCGCGTCGAAATCGGGAGGCGGGTAAAAAGGAGGAAAAAAAGTCGAAATTCACGGCCGCGAGCGCAACTAACGAATAGCCATAAATTGCGCAATAGAAGGGCTTCGCGCCACTTAGTCGAGTGTTCGCCGTGCCATTATAATACAATAGGAGTCGCGGCGACACCGTCAGCGCAGGGATAAAGGCTTACTGACTGCACCCGGGATATTCTTAAAGTCTTAGTCGGAGTTTGCTACTTTTCACTGCTAGGAAAATCAAGCTGAGATTTAAGGGCTAAATTAAAAGTCACGATGGTATTAGAAGTAATTATAGGATAAAATATTCTTACGCTTGTGCACCGCACGTATTCTTTATTTAATGTTCGCTGCTGTCCCATCTTTTATGATTTGAAAAATAGTGATATTTACTTAGAAAATTATATTTTGTCTTGTTTTGTATTGTTCATACTTAAATAATTAAAAACGAATATTCAGATTGAAAAATATGAGGTCGAACAACAATAACTACGGCTGTAGTAACAGTATTTAAGATTAATAAAAATTACCTCGTCGCTAGTAAACAATCACTGACACCGTAAATCGAAATTAAGCAAAACTGCATCAATCATGGAGGGAATGCCGGCGAAAATTCGCCTCGTTAAAAAAAATTCGCCTCACATCCGCGATCGACAATCATCGCCGTCCCTCTCCACGTCGCTATAAAGTAATCAGTGCTCGTATCGCGGGATGAAAATACGCGCGCGATGAGCGCCTCGCCGAAAATTTATCGGAGTCAATGCACTCTCCCGGCAACAGCGGCAGAGGCGAGCTTTCAAGAGGCCGACCGGCCGTCATAAATAATGCGTTTGATCGGCGAAATTTCGGCGCGTTACCGGGTACCGCGTTACAAGCTTTTGTCCTTGGCCTCCACCGCCTATTCCTCCCTGGAACGCCATTCGTTACGAAGGGCCCCGCGACGTTTTAATCACCCGGTACCTCGGGTACCGTTTTATTCGACGATCGATGAAAGGAGAGGGTAAATCTGTTTGAAGAATTGAAGGTTGTTATGCGCATCGCACGAGAGTTTTCTTCGCCCTTTTTTCTCTCTTCATCCTCGAAGTGAGCTTGCCGATTTTTGAGGTATCATCATGTTCCTCGGGATGTAATTAAATGATTACAATTATATTTAATGTTTCGCGCAGTACAATTATATTTAATGCTTCTCACCTTACAATTTCGTTACAGTTAGACACAATTAAAAAAAAAAAATTATGACGAATCGAAAGGTGCATCGGAGTCGATCTGGTCAAAAGAAAAGGAAATTAAGTTAATTTATTCCTTGAGTACATCGCCGTGTAATTAGTTTCGTGTTCTGCTAATAAGTTATCGGCTTTAGTAGTTTTTTTGTTCTTCAAAGTGGGTTGTCGAAAGTGAGATATCTTTAATTATTTATTAGCTTACCAAAGTGCTCTTGTAAATCTTTAATATTTATCGGTTCTCGACGATGTCCACTGTCCTAGAAGGTTTTTGCTCATTAAAATGAAATTTCTCGAAACGGATACACCTCAAAATCGATCAGCTCAACTTTTTTTTGTGTAACACAGTTTTTATTTAATGAGAAAGATACGTAAATTATTTTTTCGCCATCTCGATTGGCAAAACTCTTTAAAGAATTAATTTAATGCGATTGTATGGACGACGTATATTTACAAATGTAATTGATTTAATCGAATAATAATCTGTTCCAAAATGTTTAATAATCTAAATCAATTTTTTCGCAGAAATTGAATTGTACATGTTTTACATTAATCATTAGAAAACTCAACCGAGCAGTCATTTTTCAAAAAGTTTTTGTACTCATTCATCACAATCGAAAGTTGGCTCACTGTAAAAAAAAAAATCATTCCAGTAATCACCTTCTTGTATTTCAATCAATAATTTTCATCAATAACTCATTATGAAAATTTTCATTTGAATGCCTAATCCAATCGCACTAAATACACCATAATTACTCACTCTTTTTCGGTATAGACCGATCGCATTAGTAAACCTATTTATGGCAAAGCACCGCCGTAAATGAAAAGTACAACTCGTACCGCAAAAAAGCTCGGGGAGTTTTCTCGGCAGCCTGCAATTTCTTAATTGAGTTTACACGGCGGAATGCCGTAACAATCCGCAGCAATGCGGTGTGCATGATTTCGTCCGAACGGCCAATTACGCGAGGCAAGCGGAGTGTGACGTGGCGCGCGTGGACCCTTCCGCCGCCCTTTGAAGACCACCGACAATGCGCGCCGAGCGCAAAAGGCGCTCGATTTGACATGCGTTCGCGGACGCTGCCTCGCATTTTTCCACGCATTCTGCGTGCATATCGCGTCGCCCGCAAGCTCCCTTCTGTTTCCTCGCTTTTTCTAGGAGCGCGCAGTACGCCGGCCGTTTGTCAACTGTTCATATACGGGGTGTAATATTTTAGCGAGGGAGAAAACAGTCGCTAATTGATGAATGCACGGTGGTATATTGCAATTCTTAATTTGTTTTGTTTGTTAGCTTTCAGCTTCTCGCAACTTGGGTATACGGACATTTTCAAGCGACACGTGACTTGCAGCGTGTGTTAGTTAATATGAGGAATCTAAAATACAAGTCGAGAATTATTAATCAGTACGTCGGCATCCCTTGTATTTTGGAGGGAGATTCTTCACTGAATGTTTGTGTTCTCTCGTATGACAAAGTAAACAGCTGTGCGTTGACCATATTTCGTTTCCACTCAATCCTTCTACGCGAGCAATAATTTCACTTTAAACATCAGTATTTCAGTACCTCATAGCGCGTTTGAATATTTCTAAGATTAATTGAAAAAAGAAGTGCAACAACAATGGTCGTGGGACAGTCGGGCAAAAGAGGCGAAATAAATCTCGAAGGTCCGGGGGAGAGAAAGGGAGGTATCGTGTGTCGAAGCGGGCGGGTGTCGAATGTCGCGCTCTCGCTCGCTCTCCCTCTCGAGCGACGTCCCGCGTCCGACATTCCGAAAAACGAGCTCGCGGACTTCCTCCCAGCACGTGGGCTTCGACGCGAAGCTGCTCGCTCGGTATATAGTGGCTCCCATTGTGCTCACCGCGCGGAGTTTGTCAATAACGCCTTTGATTGGCGGTGGTGCGTGAAAGTAAGGTCGAGGCGCGCGCACTGATGGCTTTCGTTGAGAAATTTCGACGGGCTGCCGCTCGCCCGCTGTATAATTGATCGGGCGCCGAGCATGTTGTAGTGGCAATAATTGGCTCCTTAAGACCGCCATTAAATTCCAATCGACGCTTGTTTTCTATTTCTATCAGTCTGAATTGCTGAAAAAGACGTTTGATTGCCTTCAAATTTATATCCCCACGGCTTGATAAAAAGTTTCGATGCTTTGTAATGCGCAATGCATTATATTGTCCAGTCGCTGCATTAAATCGACGATTAAGCGAGGGAAGAAATAAAAGTGCAATCGATACCGTTTCATGCAGTCCTGAAAATGGATGTGTACGTAAAGGGACTCATCTTCTCTATTCCCCGCCGAGAAAAAATCGTTATCGGTCGGATGTATTCTCCGTATACGAAGAGAAACGAGCAGTCCGGTGAATCTGAGCAGCGTATAGCACTCGGATACAAGCGCGATATTTCTCTCGGTCAATGTTTGCCCGTAGGAGACGGCGTACCGCTAATTTTCTGATTTAACAACGGACTTTTCTCCCGGCGTCCCCTCGGCGCACCGGTCACAGGCCGTTAATTACGCCGCGGCCTAATCATGCGACCATTGCTTTCAAAATAATTGCCGGCTATTTATGACGTCCATGCAAATTGGAACGGCGCATAATTGTTCGCACGCGTGCGCTCGCAGAACCGGTCCCATTATCATTAATGGATAGAGCCGGCGCGGCGTTTTATCGGGACTCCGAAGCCCGAGTGTCCATTAGGTTCGTAATAATGATATTGAGGCGGCCTCCCTATCCTTTGCGTCTTACCTTCTCTTTCGCCTTCTCGCTCTCGCTTCATCCACTTTTCGTCGACGCGGAATTTTTGGCACATGCTCGAGGGCAGCGAAAATTATGCTGATTTTATGCATTCGCGAGAGGAGGAAAGAGGATCCACCTACGATGGCCGAAAAATACGATATCTCCATTTCTGTGACGTCATTTCTTTTTCTTTTCTTTTCTTTTTTTTTTGCAACAATCATGATTTTTTTTTAATTTTCAGGTTTTTTGTAGAATAATGGGTTTATTAGAATTATTTATTTGAAGAAAACTTAAACTTTACAAAAAATATGATTATCTGTTTTATTAAAGTTTTGTATATGGGATAGGTATGTAGAATAAATCAATGTGAAGTCAGAGTAGGTGTTAGCCCTCGCAGAACTATAATTAAAATTATTTTAAAGACTTATCAAAAGCAAACGTACACTGAGAAATCGAACTCTCTTAGCAAATTTTCTTTCTATAAATAATCTACAATCTTTCACACAACTAAATGTGTGCAGGATATTGCTCTTAATATTTTTCAAAATTAAATCTTGGCCATAAATTACGTGTAAGTAAAGTTATCATTAGTCCACTATTTGAGCAGTGGGTGCATACATCAACTATAAATATTCACTTTGTATTAATGTTAGCATTTTACATGCAACAGTGTACAGTTCAGCTAATCAGCAAAACGAACATTTGCAGCGACCCACAAATCACAGGATTGCGTTTCTAACGGGTCCATCAAAAGATTCACGTCGTCCCGCGCTCGGAATATTCAGCGGCCGCAGCTGCAGACGAGCACACTGTGCACGTGCGGAGGCGGCAGCTTCCAGCGGTGGGCGAGCGCCTAATGAATCGATAAAAATATATCGGTCGCTCGGAGAAGCGGCCATTCATAAATCGCAATCACGCGACTCCGTATAGAATTTCCCGATTAATTTAAGAGAAACTCTCGTTCTTTCCCGCTGTGATATCTCATATATAAAAATTACGACGCGAGGAATAGCGCATTTGTGCTCAAAGCTTCATCGAATTAAATCTTATCAATCAGATCGATCGCCTTCCGATTTAAGGTTGTTTTCGTCGGTTGGGTAGGAGAAGCGGAAAGATATGTATAAAATATTATAAGAATATATTATATTTTAAATTGTTAAAAGTAATTTGTTAATAACTCATTTAGAGTGATCCGTTCTTCAAATTTAATTTCCTACGTTTTTAAACGAAAACTGTCGATTTTTCTTTATCAAACCTTCGTTGATTTCTCTGACCTTAAGTAATAGAGCGAGTCATCGGCCCTTGCGCGATGTTTTTTTAGTTCTTCAAATTTAATTTTCTACGATTTCAGACGAAATAACTTCTGATTCTTCTTTGGCGAACTTTTCTGACCCAAAGTAATGGGGAGTGAGCCAGGAAGGATCTCTGCGCAGAGGAGCTTCTGCAAACGCAGGTAGATCTATAAATGTCGGGACGAAAAATTGCTCAGGCCATGCTCGAAACTCGTCGTTCCGCCGTTGGGAAAGAAAGGGAGAGAAAAATCTCGGCGCTATACTCCCGAACTCCACGGCTCGAGAATCCGAGCGCAATTTCACGCGGTCTTTGTTGCCCCCGGGGTTTTCGCCTCGGTTTTCGCGACGCAAGGTGCATCGCCGGGAAAGAGAACGAGGCGCGTGGGGCAGCTCGGAATTTTACGAGCGACCAGCTCGTCAAAAAGCAAACACGAGTATAACCCTGGCGTAGGATAATGGGGCGAGGTCTACCACGCGGGACCTAGGGATCCTCGTTCTGCTTCTCTTTCCCTTCGCCGGTCCCTCTGTCTCTTTTTTTTTATCACTGACGCTTTTATGCGCCTTTTCAATTTTGCCCGCCGATAGTTTGTTTGCGAAACGCACTTAAGTGCAATTGCCACTTGGAATTTTAGAGGAATCCGCGCAATGGTGCAGTTAAGCCACGGCTGTGATAAATAAAACAAAAAAAAAACGCACCTCCATTTTATTTGGCGCGTTTCTTCCCTTTGTTTCGAACAAATAAAAGTAGCCCGAACGAAATGTATCGCTAAGACAAATTGACGAACACTACGCAGTTGGAGGACACGCGACTGTCCCAGAGACCAGCAGATACGATCTGCGACCCAGATATTATGCACCCCTCGGCAAGGCATCTAAATTCAAAATCTCTACCGGCGTATGGTCTCCTCTTCATCCTCGACGCGACGGAAACAATGGAGTTCCGCGTTTAAAATGGCGAGACGGCGTGGCAACCCCCGAATGGGTCTCTCTCCGCATTACCGCCACGCTCCTCGTGTTTCTCTCCTCTGGCTGGTGCGCGTAAAATTCGCAACGCCGAGTAAATATCCGCGTGGCCGACGGCTTCCGCGCGCAGCTCGTAAACCCGTGTCGAGCTTCGATTCCGTCGCGATTTTACACGCCGGTAATTTCATGCGTAAGCGTACGAAGAGCTCGTGCCGGGCTCTCGGTGTGTACACAAGCGCATTTTTACCGCGCCGCTTGAGAATGCGGATAATGCGCCTATTATCGGTGATTTTTACTGGCGACGAGGCTGTTTCGCATTGGCGGACAAAATAGATCGACTGGCGAGTAATTATTGGGATCATTGTTTCAGTTTTGGCGGGGAATAGAGGATTGTCAGAAATTTAAAACGTTTCGATTGTGAACTATTAGCAGACTGGAAACGTAAATAATAAACTTTTTGGAATTAATCTGACGGTCATTTGGTATTCTGTGGGGAGGCTATTTTAGTCCTGGTGACACTGATTTTAAATTCGATTTAAATGCTAATTTAATAAGCTTCGGACTTCTATCGAGAAATTAAAGAGGCGAGTCTATAGAAACAAACTGCAAGAATAATGTTTTAGTTAAAATGTAAAGTAGAGATAATACTTCCAAGATGAAGTTTTAAAATCTTTAACGTAAAAGCGATTATTCTTTCGAAAAAAAATATATAATGAGAATCAATTTCTGTTTGTAGAAGCAAAGTAAAATGATTAATTGCAACTATTAAGCAAAAACAAAAACTTACTGGGATTCACTGTCTCCGCGTATGTTACTTTTTTCTGTGACTACTTAATACTTTTTTCGAAGAAAAAATTGTGATTTACCGATGAAAGCTTTCCGACAGTAAAAAAGCAAGCAGGTGACATTCGGCTGGTGATGGATTGGCGCAAAATTATCAGTTTGAATCAGCAAGTACCGTTTTATGGAGGGTTACGTCAGAATGTGAGGTCGACTTTCAATATTATATTAAAGTCCACATCTTTCAAATTTAAAAATCAATGACTTTTTAGAGCACTAAAAATACTTGTCTTTGTATTTCTCGACTATAATCCCACTTTGAAAAAAAAAATTCATGAATTCGTAAGCAATTAGTAAGCGAATTTGTTTCGATTAGGCGAGTTTTGATGAATGAAAACTATTTTGTGAAGTCCCGCGCGTTGTCTGAGCAAAGTAAAGATTTACATCAAACAATTATGAATAATTTATAAACTTGGATTTCAAAATTCCGATAGACTTATGAAACGTTTTCGCAACATCCTCCCCGCCTCACGAGTCGATTCCTTTCAAACGAAACTGAATACATTTCAGCGACCGTTCATTCAGAAAAAAGGACTTCAAATGCATCTCATGGAAAATGTTCACCTCTAATCTCTGCATCGATATTATTTCTAAAATAAAACTAAAAGCAAGCATCGCGTTTCCGCCACCAATCAGTCGCGAACGATAAGCGATTGATTTCTCACATCGCTTCTATAACCGCACGCGAAACCCGGCGCGTTTTCGTAATTTAATATATCCCCCGGCGCGCTTCCGCGGACGTCGGGCGCGAAGGTCAAGCGCACACGGGCCAGGCGGGGAACCCCGCGGAGAGCCATTAATTAGCCCGGGACGTCGATTGATATTTACGGCGAATTTTCATGGACACGAGGAGGGAGAGTGGGAGAGAGAAAGACGCCGGGACCGAGCTGCCCCGAGGAGTTATGACTACCGTGCACTCACCGCTGGCTCCCGTGGCTTTCGTCGGACCTCCGGCGTACTTTATGGCGGAGTGCCTCAAAACGCGGCCTCATGACGCTCTGCTCTTTCGATGCGGCGACGCACAGTCCCTTACATATTTATCGGTTGCAGGTTAACAACTTTAAAGTGAATTTGTGAAATTGCGAATTTAATCGATAGGGTAGTTTTTAATTTAACGTTTGTATTTCATAACTTTTTCGTTGTAGCGAAAGAACCGCGTACTTAAAAAATAGAACCTTTCCTTTATAAATATAGCACAATGAAAAAGATGTCAGTAAACAGAACTAACTATTAGTTGTTTCAACTGATATTTAATTGTTTCAACTGATATTTAATTGTTTCAACTGATATTTAATTGTTTCAACTAATATTTGGTTGAAACAAGTGAATATTAGTGAAACAAAGGAATAATGTATAGTAGTGACCACTGAACTTTCTTCTCAGTGCATTTATCTTACGCCGCATTCATACAAAATTTGATTATTGCTTGTCTTGTTAAAAAATTCACCGAAATTAGCGTGTCTAAAATAAATTTTATTTTTTCTCTCTCCCGACTGGAATTATTTACTCGTACATAATAGTTCAACAGGATTAAAATACTGGTTCTTTATTTATCTTATTTTAATAAAACATCTCATGATTCTACAAATGCACTGCTTTTCAAAGGAGCAATCGTCTCATTGTACAAATGACATCGAATAATTCGTATGACCGTGCGGCAACATTCCTTCGGGGCACAATGGCTTATACACCTCCCGCATCTGTGTGGAGGTTGCGCGGGCACGTCTCCAGGGGAGTGCCCGAGGGGGTCGAGTTGCTCTGCGTGACCGCGAGCCGAAATTCCGCGCATTAAATCCACCCGCTGGGCGGGAGCGCCGACAGCCCAGTGGGCGACTGCAGGCCGCAAAAAAAAAAGAAGGAGCGAGTCGAGTCCCGGACAGACTCTGGCTCGCGACGCCCGCTGAATTCACGTAATTGTGATTAATGGCAGCGCTAATGCCAGCAGGCCTCCGGTCGCGCGCGATTCGAGGTCAGCTGATTTGGGAGAGCTACGTTTGTGCACATCGGGCGTGTGTTATGTGTTCTAAGATTTATCTACTATTCGTATTCATTATCTTGGGAAAGTAAATGATTAGAGATTTTTGCAATCAGTCTATAAAAAACAACAGGCCTGTATTCTCATTTTAATTAAAACGTGTGAATACTAGTGAAATCATCTAATCATTAAAAAAAATAATTGAAATTTCATTATCTCTGAAATCAAATAGCAATGCAATTTACAAGGAATAATCGCGTACGAAATGCGTATTCGGTAATGTTTTCATTCTTTTCATTATAGCAAAACGTAACTGGAATATATATTCAAGATTTATTCCTTCGCCAACAAATGTACAGTTCCGCAAACCTCAAGACACACAAGTGAATCACTTTTCAACCGAAGCCAAAAACAAAATTCAACGACCCCGCGTGAATACGCGTCCTCTTACCGAGGTGCGAAAAGCCGTGCCTCGAGAAGGCAGAAAAAAAATGCCACAGGGAAAAGGTGCGAAGTGTAAATACGTCGCATTATTCACGTCGTGGCGGAGCTCGCGGGCTCCTCGGTGAATCCGTAGCTCTTCAATCTTTCATTGCACGTGTAAACCACCTCTTCGCCTGCCGTATACGCGATCCGCGCGACGCGCAAATAACAGCGTCCGTCCGTGAAATTCGTCCGCATGAATTAAGCATACAACGGCGCCTCTCGACTGGTATCAGCGAAAACAGAGCGAATCGATCGGCGGCGCAGGTGAATCGGTGTGGATTCTCTCTCGGCTCGCGCGCATCCGCCGATCGGCGGCTGCGATTTGGGCGCGAAAATTTATCGTCCTTGATGCGCGCGCGCTAGCCTCAGTTCTGTCGCAACCAACCGAGCGATCTCACGCTCTCGAGGTCTCCCCCAAACACGGAGATTTGGATACTAGCGTAAGACGATTGGTAGCGGACTATATTGCCGGTATGATACACCTAATTGACGCTCACGTGTCGCGAGTGTCTTGGGAAACTTCGCTAGTCTTTACCTGTGCATTGATATGGATCTTTTTTTTTTCTGGATTTTCAAGGGTGGAATGGTTAAGAGATTAGAAATTTATGCTGCGTTGGAAAATCACGACTTTAGTATATCGTTTACACTAGTATTACACGATTTTAATCGTATCGTTTACAAATGTTCTCGATGCCAACGTTGCCATGGGAAATCGAATTTCGAGTTTGTTAAAATCTGCAAAATAAAAGTGCACAGTAAGCAATCACTTCGCCATGGAAGCTAAACCTCCGAATCGCCTATTGCCCAAGCATTTATACCATTTATCCTTGGCATTCTATCGATAGAGCGTATGGCGTGAATCATAAATGCATGCGGATCCGTGTCTAGCTCGCAATCGACTGTTGAAGCGACTCTGGCGTTTTATTTCATAATCCAGAATAAAATTTCGTGAAATATTTATTGAAATTTGTGAAGCCAAGGAGAAAAAGTTTTGAGTTCTTTATACGAGGCCTCGCGCCGATGTCATACCGGTGGCGGTGAACTCCGACCTCCGACAAAGAAAGTTCAGTGCACGCGCCCACTCCGGAGAGTAAAAGTGGAATTTACATCGCGAGTGTATACGTGCTTCCGGAGGACAGGGTCAACAGACTCCACAAGGGGCACCGAGAGCGAAATGACGCTTATCGAATCGGCATCGGCGCCGTCCCCCGCGAAAGTTAACCTCCGCGGAGCGATCGGCGAAATTTATACGAGCGCCGTGGCTCCTCCGATGTGAGAGCGCACTTCTTGGAACCTACCTTTATATAGGGGCTCTCTACCTCTTTCTCTCTCTGTCGATGGACGGGCTTCCTAGTGGGTATTTGGAGAACCGCGGATGAATGTCTTAATTAAGAAGATTCGGGTTTAACGAGGCTAAGTTCCACATGCGCACCATGATCGCGACAAAAGTGCCTCGAAGAGTGGCAGATCGCGCGTGCTTTGCCGTTAATTTGATCGATTATCCATTTTGTTTGAGGGAAACGCTCGGTTGGCTTATCGCTTGGTTGGATCTCTTATTGCGCGGTTGGTTGCTTTAGATACACTTTTTTTCTGGCGTTGATGTTAATTTGTATTGAATTAATTGATTTTTTTTTTTTTTTTAATATCTCGATACCGGTATCCGCATAATCTCTTGATTAATGCAAAACAAAGCCCATTTGAATTTGGATCCAGTTCTTTTTTCATTCTTCGATTTTTATCTGCTTTTAAAATATAATGTAAATAAATGTGAAAAAAGAATTATCCATTCATTTCTTTACTTACGTTAATTTTTTTCGAAATACATTGACAACTCAAAAACAAATATCAAATTAAGTAAGTTACTCGAGCTGCTACTACTTATACTTAGACCGCGAGTATACAAATTCGAACTCAATCATTGTCGGAAATGTAAAGAAACGTTGCGGGTAAAAAAAAAATTAGTTGCGAGTAAAGAAGTGACCGCGAACGAATTATTGTTCTGTTCATTGAACAGCAATGCCGACGGAGGCGTCACGGGAATGATTACTGAGGGACACTTATATCGCCGTGAGGGCAAATTTAGCGCCTCATTCCACTAGGAGGTGACCGAGAAAAAAGCTACGGAGAAAAAATGGTTTGTTTGATAATCTTTCGATGGGAGACAGTTCAGGTGCCGTAGTTGACACTTTTCGCTCCATTAATCGCGCGGCGCAACTTCAATAATGAACTTTAAAGAACTATTTTAACACGATTTAATAGATATGTCGGTCATGAAACGCTGCGGTGTAGATAATTGAAACATTAAAACCAGTAAATTAAATAACATTCTTTACTCATTTTTCACGATGGATATAAAAAAAAAATGTAATAAAATATCAGCACGTTAATAAAAACAAAACAAAAAAAAAAGTATGAACCCGCAAAGCAAGGCTGAACAGCCGTTAAACGCATGCGTGCGACTGAAAAACAAGTCTTTATGCGTAAGCGCATACGTCGAGTCCTTTCCCGAGAAAACGGCATATAACTCAGCTGATTACGTCTGCTTCAAAACGCGCGGCACTTTACGCGCTAATTTAATCGAACCGCGCGGTGAATATCCTCGACGAAACCAGCCGTGGCTAATTCAGTCGCGCGATCGAACGTGCGAAAATGTCATCCGGTTGCGCAAGTCGCGGCGATTCGTTTCCCGGGATGAATGGGCGCATTTCGTGCGAAGCCCCGCAACGGGCTAACTGCTCGCGGGAGCGCGGATTACGCGCCGAAGGCTAACCAGCCGGATATTAATGCGACCTTTTTATCCAATTTCATGCGATTCATGAATAGAGCTCGTTGATATGATTAAGGTTTTTTTTTTTTTACTTCGTTCACCGCGGTGTAAGAGATGGAAAATGCACACGCGAGGGAGGGGAGAAAAAGCAAATTGCTCGCCGGTGATTGAGCACATTGCGATTGGGTAATTTTCGTAAGACTAGCGGAATATGGTGAGAATAAGAAGTTTTCGATTGAGCGCTCGCAACTGACTTAAATTAAATTATAGACTCTTTTAGTTGGATTTACGGTGATATGCGAGCCGATAATGGGAGAAAAATGCCGATAGAGAGAGCCCAAGTGTGCATAATATTAAGCAGATATGTCGCTCAATTACTTTTTTTTTTATCATCAATATTCATAGAATTCACACATACCAAAATAAATTCTGCTAATGAGTCACTCTATGCAAATAGCATATTCTCGGCTAGAAGAATAAAAAAAACTATCATAAATTCTACCATTTTTTATTCTTTAAACGAATCGATGCATCCTTCAACTAACAGTAAATTAATTTCAA
Organism: Sycophila texana; assembly: GCA_035582955.1. NCBI lineage: Eukaryota > Metazoa > Arthropoda > Insecta > Hymenoptera > Eurytomidae > Sycophila > Sycophila texana. The sequence goes on along the minus strand of JAWWEN010054249.1, from coordinate 17,628 downwards.
ATTGAAATCCTCACAAAACATCGACACCGCCTCATCATATCTCAATAATTAATTAACTTCGCACCGATCCTACCGTTTAAGCATTCGCACCACAAAAGCTCGTATCCATCACCGTCCACGAAAAAATTCGCCGCGGAAAAAGGGGGGGGGGGATCTTGCCGGAACAACGATGGCACATACAGCGCCAGTCGAGGTAAAAAAAAAAGGAGCGCATAAATCACGCACGCCCGCGCGGCGCGGAGCGGCCGGTCACGAGTGTCGAGAGCGAAAGAGGAAGCGGAGGATTTGTCACGCGGAGGAGATTTCGTTTAACTGATCTCATCCGTCTTGTGCGCGCGGACGTCGCGCGCAGCGCGTGGACCCGTTCGCAGCGCGCGACCGGCTTCTTCATTGTGCGACCGCCGCCTATGGTCCGGCGAGTCAACGACTTTTTTTTTTATTTCCTTTGGTACGCACTGTGAATTTAACGCGATTGGATATTCAGTCGATTTTCATTCGACGAGCGGAGGTTTCAGTTCTATTTTTATTTATTTATTATTTTTTTTTTGTGACCGGAGAGATTTGAATGAAGCAGTGAGATAAGAATTTGAAGTATACTTCTGGGTTGCCCGAGGGAATGTGTAGGTTTCCTTCGGTATCCGAAAATTTAGGTGGAAAATTATAACTCGTAGGTATTACGGCCAGATTATGGAATTTTATGAAGTAACAATGCAACTTTCTTTTATAGGTGTAGATATACATATATTAAGATATAAAAGAAAGCTAATAAAAGTTGGATTCTTGTTGAATTTAATAATTCGAATTACGATGTATGAATACTAAATCATGTATTTTTTTTTAGCTGTTCAGTCTTGAAAGTGTAATAAGTAATATAAACGTGTAATGTCCAGCAATGAGGGTATCTTTAGTCCGCGAAAGCAGCCCATTCTTCTTAAGTACGGTATAAATCTCTATGCGCGATACACCGAATCATTTGCTTTGATGATATAGTGTTATAGAAGCTTAGAAAAGCACTATACGAGCTAGGCGAGCTGCGCGCAGGGCGAAAATTTCGATTGTGGCCGGGGAATCCTTCTTTTGTATCCCCGGCGCGCGCCGAACGATCTAAATCACATGCGCGCGAAAGCATGTGTTTAAAGGTCGATTAACATGACCGAGCGCCGACTCGCGTATAAAGAGAGCTTTGCGTGCGGAGTAATAACAACGTGGCGTATGAAACCAGCTCGACGCGTAAGAAGCATACTATACAGAGATCGTGCTCAGTCCGATCTTTATTCTTGGGCAAAAAAAAATTCTTTATTCGTTAGGTTTTATCGTTGAAGCAACTTTGAAATAAGTGACCTTGCAATCACATTTACCGGAACGTAGTGATTACATTTTCCAAAGTAGTTGAAACACTCAAATTACATTTTTGTAACGGAGCGACAAATGCGACTTTTTTCGACACACGGAATAATACAACTCGTGCTGTTATTTTTTTTTTTTTTAATATTGAATGTACCATGAATATTTTTTGAATCCTTTTTCTCTTAATCCGCAATTTAATGAAAAAAAAATTTCTTTAGATTAAGGCAGTACTTCATAAGGATGCTACGATTCTCTAAAATGCTGCAATAATATTCTTAACTATTCATAATAATGAATACAAAGTGATCTTCCAACATTCAACTGATTCTAAACAAAAAATAATGTAACGCACAAAAAAAAATTGAAAACTTACTAATTACTGCAATTATAAACTTTTCATTTGACTAGAGTTACGTGCGATTTTCTCTCGTCATTGTTTATATTGCTGCGGATAAGACGTGGAAAGTGAATTTAAGATGGTTGTTTCGCGAGACATAAAAAAATGGTCGGTTGCATCGCGGAGAATTTCGTGACGGGCGAGTCATCCGGGTGAAATTGAATACCGGGCTGCACTTTCTTCGCGCTTTACGATGGGCGCGCAACCGGTTGGCGTGTGTGAAACCATTTGAGCCGAGGTTCCGGCAGCTCCGCGGCAGCTCGAAACAGGATGTGCGCGGGTGTTGCTTCGCTCGCATGCTCCTGCGCCTAATGCTCTCCTACAGATTGCTCTCGTCAAATTGGCTTAACTCGACCGCACGGTCAAAGACACTTGCTCCTACGGTCTTGCATCAAATTATATCCCATTAATTCATTTAGACTGCGCCTTTTCCACTGCATCAATTTATTGTTACGATTTTATTTCGCTATTGGTCGACTCAATGATTAACATTGTTTTTTGTTGCAGGAATTGTTTCGTGCTCGCCCAATCCCTGTCAAAACGGAGGACTCTGCGTATCTAATGGACACGGTGATTTATATTGCAAGTAAGTAACTACTGAGTGTGTATTACGCTCAAGTTATTGTTGCGGAATGCATCCATTCCGAACATAACGTTTTAACACGGGGTGGAGTAAGTACCTACTTAATGGTGGTCCAAAAATTAATGTCGTATTAACATTAATATCGAAAAGTAAAATTTTATTTATTGAACTCCAGAGGGCTGTTTTATTTAAAGAATGTGAAATAATTTATTCTAACAGCGCGTTGACTGGATAAGGCACGGTAATAGTACACCTACAATTATAATCTCAATAATGCGATTCTCAAAACTATCGATCTATTCCGCCGCCTTACCTCGGGCGAATTCCATCGGCACCCTTTATAGAAGCATTTGAAGAAGCTGCAAACGCCCCAGTGAAAAAAGGCACAGTAAAACGCGGCGGTAAAACGAGCCGGAAAAAAAGATATCGCAATGAAAAAGGCTCTCATCCTGAGAGTGGGAGATGAAAAAAAATCGGGAGTACCCGCGAGCGCGCGCGAGGAGAAATGCGAGAACTGTCGGAGGCGAAGCCTCCCACGCGATAGGCGCCTCAGAAAATCGTCCTTCTCTCGCGCTCTCGAGACGCCAGCAGAAGTGGTGGTAGGGAGGAGGGGGGGGGGGGGCGTCCGAAAACGCCGGGGGCGAGGCTCCTTTGTCCGCCTGCACTTCCGATCGTGGAAAATCGGGTGTGCGTGCGCCGAACCCGGTCACGAATTCACGGGACCCCGCGGGCTATTTCGGGGCTATGCTTGCCGCGGCTACCGCGTGGGATAATTGGAAAATCGCCGCCGCGATCGCGCGGGAGCCGGTGATTTTTCTCCGCGATCTAACGTCGATTCGGCTTATTTTCCGAAGCCACCGCGCGGCTGCTTCACAGCCACTTGAAGCGCTTTTCGGCTTCTTGTATAGATTGTGTGTACTTTGTCGGTACCGTATTTGAATTCTGAGATTTTTTTTTCAACTCATTTTTTATTATTTTTCTTGGAAATCTTTTATTTTTTACGAAGATTTGTTATGTAATAAAATGGAGGTTGATTGATGTTCATTGTGTAGGGGTTTAGATTGAAATTTATTTTGTGTAAATCATTTTTTACTGTTGCGTTTATTACACTCTTTAAAACAACTGTTATCCCAACTTTTTTGAGTGCTTATCATTGTTTTATAATTATCTGTAATTGTTAATAGGGTGCTTCTTAGGCGAATTCAGGCTATAAGTTACTTACTTAAAATTTAACTCAAATTATTTGGGTAAAAATTTTCTCTTTTAATTAGCAAAAATTTTGATCAAGAAAATGAAAGAAAAACCATAAACTATTTTTGTATTTTTACTCATTTATATTCATTTATATAACCGGAAGTAACTTATTAGATAAAATCGTAACCAATGTTTGTCCTCTGTTGCACATAGCATTCATCATCAATTAACTACTCCTCCATTTCTCATTTCCTCGCGATTTCATATCGCGCGACCTCGCAAATAACTAATACCGTTAACCCAATACCTAATCATTTTTAGTCGCGATTGATAAATTTGTACGCGGAAATAAAGACTCCCCCTCGCGATATTAATGACCCCGGAGGATGTCCCGGACAATGGAATGTCGCCGTCATTCCGTTATGTTGCGATCGTCGTCGCCAATCGTGTTTTCTGTCTCACAGAGGTAAGAAAAAGGGGCGCAGGTAGAAAAAGGAAATCGTCGGATGACGGTTCGATCGCAGTCAAATCACGATCGCCACCCCCTGATGCAAGTCGCGGCTGCCGCGGCGTCGTGGGACGTGTACGTACGGAGAGAACGGAACCTTAATGGTCGCGCGGCGCAGACATTATCCCAGCAGCTCGAGTAGCCGCTGCTCGTGATCGAGCAACGCATGCGAATTGCCTCGGCTCGCGGTTGCCGCGTGCGATTTTCCCCCTAGCGATGCGCCGAGCTGCGCTCCTCTCCTGGGCTACGTACGTTACGCTTTTGTGTACCGGTACATACATCCACTGCTTTGATGACTCTGATGAGAATTCAATAGGCTAGTAAAATTGTATCAATGGTATTTGTTGGTTGGGCCAGGGGAATTAATTGAAAACTTCGGTAACGACTAAAGATCCGAATCCCTCGTTCACAATCGATTGTGTGGAATTGCTTCCACATTCATTTTTAACTGTGCATACAAACGTGCCTACTATAATTTATTTTACATATACACTTGAAATGATTAGATTAAACATACCAGACAATTTTTTTCAAAAAGTGATAAGAGAATTCACGTTCTTCGAGGACAACATATTATACTGCAGCTCAAAAACTTTAACTTAATTATAAACTTTGTATTTCTTCAAATAATTAAATTAAAATATTTTCTGATCAAGAACGCTCTTATGTAACGTCGTCGTTTCTCTATTATCAAAATGGATGATAAGCGTAGCATTCAGGCTCGCATGACCAGTGCCAATCGCGTCGCATCATCGTCCGTCCATGCATATCTCGCTGAATGTCACTCTAGAGGCAATATCATGAAAATTCATTCGGCTAATAATGACGCTGCCCTTTTGCCTCGTGCACTCGTCCAGTCGGCTGCGCGTATCTCACACCGCCCGCACGCTCGTGCACTCGTAAAATCCGTTATTACGTGACGCGGTCATCGCCGCAGCTCCGTTATAATGCACCGCGCGAGACCGAAACAATGCGACTCGGTAGCGGAGTCGACGACGTCGTCATTGGCTGCGCGTTTTTCTCGCGTTCGCGCTCGGTATCGAGGGAGATTTTACAATGGGACACTTCGTTATTTATTACGCGTCGGGGAATGAGTTTTTTTTCTCTGTCCCGTAGTCGCTGTCTCTTTCTCGTTTGTTTTATGTACGGGGCTGGAGCATGGAATCTGTCGCGCTCTATTTGTTTTGCGTACGGTGGACGCGATGCTTATCGCCGCAGCCTCCTTCTGCGTGAGTTACTGGCTGGTGTCTCACCGCGTTTTTCTCGGGGAAAATTGCTTTTTCGAGCCGATCGGTTATTTAGAACGGATGCGCGAATGACACCTCGCCCGTAAAGTGTACGGCGACACACCATTGGAAATGATTGTTTGTCATTTGTCTTTTATGCAAAGGTAAATTTATATGTCGATAAAAACCGAGAAAAAGCGTAGCGATCGTAAAGAAAACGCCTGCCTTTCGACAGGATTAATTGTTTCGATGGCATTGTACGTTTGACAGAACTTCTTAAAGGAAAGGAGAAGTAATCTGTAACTAAACTTCACTAAACGTTGATCACGTTCTCTTTTTTTACACAAACTTTTTAAAATTTGTATCCTGTATGAAACATGATATCAGCTTGAAAATAATGTGCTAAAAGTTTTTTTTTGTACAAATTTAGTTAAAAAATAATTTTATAAAATTTGATTAGTTTAAAGTGCGAGAAAGTCTCAGTGGTCCATGGTCTCGATAAAATTTAACGAAACCAAGTAAATTTTCAGCAATGTTTAGCTACAGCCAACTTTTTACTGCCAGCAGCGCTTCATTTGGCTCGAGCGTAGGATTGGTCGAGTTTAATTTAGCTGTACTGCGCGGCTCGAAAAATTAAGCGAGAGTATGCAAAGGCGCAAGTGAGAGATGGGATGCACGTGCGCGAGAGGAACAAAGCGGCCCGCGGAACTGCAACCCCCCGGCGGTAATAGATTCGTATACGACGCTAATTACACGGTCGCCATTACATGTCTTAACACTTTCGATCTCGGCAGGTATGCACGCCTCGACACGTAAACTAGTTTTCGCCTAGTCCGCGAGAACACTTTCCACGTCGTCGCGGAATTCGCGCTCTTTTCTGGAGTCGCGTTACGTAATGTCGCTTTCATTTCTGCACGTGCACGCGCCGCGCTTGCGGTTCCCTGGATCTTCGTTTTATTCGCAGACCGCTGTGTGCGTTCCTGAAGTAAATTTTGATTTTGCAAGTGAAGGTAACTTGTGGAATGAAATTGTTTAGATATTCTATTAAACTTTTTTTTTGCTCAAGTTTATATGTAGAATGTGCAGGAGAGTTGCTACCCTTGAGTTCTCGATGCGACAAGTAGTGCACGGTTGTTAATCTTTTTTTTTAATTCATTCTCGTGGCTTGTGAATAAGTGATCGTGTCGTTCAACAATTTCAGCTATTTAAATGACTTCTTATAATCATGCGAGATATTTAATGGTTTGTACTCGATTTTCCGCATAGCGCTATTAAAATGCGTAAATACTTGAAAATCATCCAGTGGTAAATCGTCAACGGTCAAGCGATGTGTACATAAATCAAATTATTGCAGTTTAATTGTGCGAGACACGAGTGCATTAAAATGCTTCATAAATTCAAGTGCACGGATATCGAAATAAAAGTAACATTTGCGGCCTTTACTTCAACATTTCATTCAAAAATTTGTTCCGTATTACGCGAGCGTTCGAGACTATTAACTGCTGTCACGCATCGATGAAAGATAGTCTCAAAGTTTCTCATAGCCCGCACACGAAACCAGCATTGTGCTAAAGTTTTTGAAACACCCCACACGATCGCTCGCGCCTCTTACCCAACTGTAGCGTCGCACATGCTCTTCTCTTCCTTCTCCTGCTAATTAAAATCATCCGCCCCGGCCGTAAATCTCGATAATGGACGTCGAATCCGCCCGCTCGACAATAAAAGCGCTGGAAAAAAGTTTTTTTTTTCATTCTCGTCCTCGCCCCGATTAAAAATTGAACGACTCTCCTCCAGCGAGGACGCGCGTCGTCAACGTAATCCAGTGGAACGGCAAATTTAGACGGCGCCACTTGACAATGCGGCGAATTAAGGGAAGCTGGGTGGGGAGTGTACAATGGCCCGTGAAAAACCGAGAGTCCCTTCGAAGCGCGGCACGCGCTCTCCGCTAAGTGCGCGCCGGGCGCATTCAACGCCGCTCGTTTGCGGATTCATCCTGTCTACGCGTCCCTTCGCTCTCCGATCGTCCTTTTTTTTCATCCCCGTCCGGAGCTGCACTTTTCTCTCACACTATATCACTTTCTATTACATTAGCTTCTTTTTTTTCGGAGGTCCGAAGGGGTGTAATTTATGCATTGGGGTAGCGTTGGGCCCGGCGTATGTTAAATTAGGGATGCATGGTGCCGCTAAATATTTTGAAAGCGAGCCCGGGCTTTCTTTTAATTTTTTCGGTCGACGCCTCTTGTACTTGGACCGCCCATTGTTTGATCTATGCGAGGTGACATCTGAGATAGGATTTTTCGCGATATATTTCATCGTTTTATTAATCCCTGGAGACATGTAATTTCTTCTCAGATTCAATATTTGCTTACAATATCAAAAGTATTTTTTACGTGCGCATGAGATTTATCTGAATAATTTGCAAGTTTATTTTAGCCATCATGGAAGCAGTAGATGGGAAAAGGATACATACTTACTTTTTTTACATTAAACACTCGTATCACAGTCGTAGTAAGTTATTACGATCAAATACAACATAAGATTTAAAAAATGATTTAAAAATCAGTATCATTAAATATGACATCAAATAGAAATGAAAAAAAAAAAATAGGCATAAGAAATTTAATAGAAATCAAAACAAAAACAAAATTTTTATCTGGTCATCGGAAAATAACTACCATTTGTGACAAAGTTGTCCGTCCACGCCTCGGAAAAATCGTGCGCCACTCCAGCTCGGTAAACATTGTTGCGCGGCGCAACATCCACTTGTGAACAATCGAGAAATTTTCGACGCACCGTCAGCAGGCCCCCTTCTTCCTCCCCGCGTCCCCTCGGGGTCGCGCACGTGTTCGCCGCGGCGCATCTCGCGCTGGCGACTCGCACGTGGACACGATGGCCGCGTGCCGGGCGCCGCGCGTCGCCGCCACGTGACCCACACCTCCTCTAGCCTCTCCCCTCCTGCGCCCCGAAGCGGCAATAAAGGGTTCCTCAGCGGTCTGTCGAACAATATTTTTCTTCCATTCGGCCGTTTCCGGGGTGAGCGCAGTTAGCGCCGACACCCCTGCGACCCGAAATTGCCTTTCGCGCCGTACTGATTCGCGAGGGGTGAGGAGAGACCAGCGCGCCTCCACCAGCTTTTCTCAGCTTTGTCTGCGCGGGGAGAACGAATTGGCTTTCAATTTTTGAAAAATGACAAGCCCTCGATGTTACAAAAAAAATGACCAAGTTAACTATGCACAATGGATTTAGTGTTTTTTTTGTTACTGCTCAGTTTGATATCGGAGTAATGTAATTTAGTTCGCGCTTCTATTGTCACTTACGTATATTTCAAAATTATAAAAAAAAACTGTATTAATTTTTTATTTTCTAGTTCTTGCATTCATATTTACACTAAATAATTTTTATTATATTATATTAAATTAAGTAAAACTTAAAGAAACCTTAGAAAAAAAAAAAACATTAAAACTACCACTGAAAAAAAACTTTATAAGCTTTATATCGTTCATCATAAGAAAAACGTGGTGCAAAAAATTTGATCATCGTAATAAGTAGGATCTAAAGGGGGATCTCGACTTACGCTAATACCGTAACAGCGCAATAAAAGCGTTTTCCGATGGACGGCCGTCCGAGCCTGTCTTTCAGCGGCGAGGCAAACGAGCGTTAATCAATCGGGCAAACAACGACGAGGAATGAGCAGCGACGAGGGCAAAAGGGAGCCCGGGTATATATCGCACGTGCCGCGCGTCGTCGCTACTGGGTTACTGTTATGCCCGAGCCCTTTTGCGCGCCGCAGTTCTCCGCCGTGCCTTCCTCTCCTATGCAAATGCAACGCGCGCCGGTTTCGACGGAGCCGCGTATACGCCGGCCAAGATACATATTTGCTCAGCGAATCGAGCGCGTCCATTAAGCCGAGTTTACTGCTCCTGGAAACTCGCCTTTGTCTCTCGGCTCTTCTGGGGTTTGCTCTGGCCTTCGATGTCTTCGCCTCCAGATCGCTCCGACCTTGCTTCAAAGTCGCGGGTCGCTCTTTTTAGGACGCGTTTGTTTGCTGAATTTTTCCAGTCTCGCTTGTTAAAGTTACGGCGCAGTGTGTAGTTAGGTATTTCTCTCTTTTACTTTATATTTATACATTTTAAATGTTTCAGAAAACATCGTACTTCGAAATCCACCTGTAATTCGAAGTTTTCAATTAAAGGACCTTAAATAATCAAAGTATCTTCACTTATACAGTTGGGCGTTAGAAGCGAGATGACCGGTGACGATTGTGTAGGGTAAAATTAAGTTAATTCAGCATTGACGAAATCGAATGGCAAAAAATTTGATGTTAAGAAAATCGCCTGCAGGGCTAATTCAATTTCCGGACGGTGCAAGCTCAAAGGACTTTGTATCTTTTAAAAGTCGCGAGACGCGCTATCGCACCGTCCTTTTTTGTGTCCCGATCGCTCCGTCTCGCTCTGGCGCCCATTCCCAGCAGTAAACGAGCCTTTATTAGCTCCAGCGCATCACAAAAGGATTTTCGCCGGTTTTGTCGTCGGACGCGCCGGCCGATGATCGCCGCCTTTGGTGGCGCATTCGATGGACACTTTACACCCGTTCCGGGAAGGATCGCCGTCCTCCCTTTTTGCGCGGCGTTAGATAAAAACATTAAGAAGCCGGGGTTAATGGCGGGGAAAGTGGAGCGCTTGCTTTACGGCGTTTCGTTCGCTCGGCTCAGTGTGCTACGGGGAATGACAGCTGTTTAAGTGACGGGTATACTGCGGACAATGCTCATAGCGAATTATTAATTCTGTGCAATTTCATGGCTTTGTTTGTTTTTTCCTCCGACGACGTCTCAATTAGACTTTTTCTGCGCGGCGTAAAGATGAAGTTTTTCAACCTGCTTGCATTGCATCCAAACTAAATTTCCAGTTTTTTGCGATAAACTAACAATTGAAAATTTGATTTAGTAAAAAAATAGTTTATTGTTTATAAGTAAATATCTTTAAGCATTTCTATATGAAACGCAAAAGTACTAATTAAATTTCTAATGTTGTACCTCTATTTGTTGGATTTACTTAATTACGCAAGAATTTTTGTTGAAAGAGTAACTCTAACTGGAATTTGCTATACCCTGTACATAATACTTTTCTTCATGTATGAAGAATTCCGCTGATGAAGATCGACTTACTAAGAGTCATCTTCTTATCTGTTATTCTCCAAAAAAAAACCTCCTAATGCATATATAACGCTTTTTTCTTTTCATTTTTGGATCCACTTAGGTGCGCCCACTAGTTGCAACTTTGTATCGCCATGACGAGGCGCAACTTGTCATAATATGCGAATCCCTTCTCTCTGCGTGCACGAGCATCCCGCTGGGCGTTGGTCAAAGGCAGAGACACGTGTGGTCGGGATCAAGGATGAATTTATGGGCGCGACGTCGTTCCTAATGCAAGATCGTATCCGCTATTTAGCTTAAGGGACTCGATTCAAAGGGATCGCTTTCTCGACAGTCATGATCTTTGAATTTAAACGAGAATTACAAAACGGGAGGGTTTAGCCCCGAGCATTCCCGATGCAAACTCAAAACCACAAAAGAAAACATACACTCAACTCGCGGGGAAATGTGTAAGTTGAAAGTCTGAAATATTGATATGGTAACTAAAGTCTGAATGGAATTTTTTCGAGTCTCCCAGAAAAGTTAAAAAGTATAAACCTGCAACAGCTGCGCTTTGGCAATAACACCGCGTAGAACGATCGCTACAGCGAGGTGCTCACGCTTATCTAATTCAATCAACGGGCGGCTTTTCACACCGTCGTGTAAAAATAATCCGAGGGGTCTAATAATTTCACTCGGGAATTAGTTATAAAGAAAGTTTTAGCGAATTCTCACACGCGCCTCGCGTTTCTTCCATCCGTGAGTCCCATTGTGCTCGGGCCTTTATCGGTCGCCTCTCATCTGCTGATCCACTTCCTTCTTCTCCTTTGGGAAAAACCTCGCTGTCATGCTCCAATGGCTATTTTAGCTCGGCTTTTTTTCTGTTAGCCATGCCTGTTCGAGCTTTCTCCATAAACAAAACCTCCAAAGATGATAAAATACTTTCGGTACTCCGATTTTACGGGAATATCGCCAAAAATCTATAAAATATCTTAAAATATGTAATATTTAACTTAAGTCTAAAGTCTGTATGATGAACGTATAAATAACTGTATAATTATGCATAAAACTAAAATTTTATTTCAATGTTGCAGATTAATGATGCAGTTTTAAGTTTTTAACTTTAAATTTGAGCAAGTTTGATAAAGACCCTACTATCAAGTGTTTGACTTATTAAATATCAAACTATTTTTACGCTTCAAAGCTGGATAAGTGAAAGAATCACCGAAAAGTTAAAAACAGAGAAAAATTCATTACCATCTCGAGAAAAAAGTCAATAAACCGGTAAAGCAATACTTCCGATCCGAGTGCATGCGGTCGATAGAGGAGTAGAGGGGGTGCGCGGGGGCTCTTCCGGCGTGGCGCAAACACGCTCGCAGGTCGCGATTGAGAACCGCCGTGCTCGCGTGGACGTCGAGGCGCTACCCCCCTTGGGCCCGCACGCTCGTGCCCGGTGCGTGCGACGGAGTAGGAGCGAGCCCCGGCGGCAGGCGAGGCGAGGCGAGCGACGTTCCCACGGCCGGGGCGCATGCGCGCGCGCGCCCGACGCAAGCCGCGCTCGCTCTCCTCTCCCCCCCTTGCCCCACCCGACCCCTCCGTCCCTCAACCGAGCGCGAGCGCAGAATAACAGGCTCTCGCGCGGCGCTGCCTCGCCATCTGTCAGTCCGCTCGCCTCCGCCGAGGGGCTCGCGTCGACCACGCTGCCAAGCCTTTTTATCTCTCCCCCCACTCATCGGCCCACCCCCTACCCATAGATGCTGCTCCGCGCTCGAACGCGTAATCGCGCCTCCCTCTTTTCCACCGTTTCTTCCCGCTCTTTCTCTCGCTCGCCCTTTTTTAGGGGTACTTCTCGTTTTTTGTTTGGGGGGGGGGGGTCGAACTCTCTCGCTTGGGCCCATCTCTCCCTCTCGTGCTTTCATTCTGATGGAGTATACGTATAAGCTTTCTTTTTGTTTGGGTTTGGTTGTGATCGGATCTGGAAGGACTGATGCAGTTTCCTGTTTTGCCGACTAGTACTTTTACAGTTGGTTTACTTTTGGAGTAATTATTTGTTTTCTTAAGATTTTAATACGGCAAATTATAGAAAAAATATGGGAAGTTATAAAAAAATTTATTTCCATACATTCTAGATAGTTATCACGTTACTATTAAAAGCACATAATATTAAATAAAAATGAGGCAATTGTTATACTTTTTTTATTTGTCAAAAATCGCTAAATGTTTTTATCAGTGTTTCCAAGCCGCAATTCTTTTTTACAAGTATTTACATATTCTGGATAAGGATAAGAACTTCGATTAACGATTGTTTAAAATTTACATATATTACTAAAAATAAATTAACGATTTTCTAACGTACAACAATAAATTGAATAATTTATTTCACATACGTTTAATGTACAAAAACAGAAAATGCTTCTTTAACGGAATTAAAATTTATTTCGGTGTTCGAACAATGAATTAAATTCGTGTCTCAGTGGCAAAGAGATGTAAAAATTCTTCGGAAAAGTTTAACTTCAAAAGCGCGAGCCTGCGCGCCGTTACTTTTCTACCTCCGCCCACTTCCTTATCGCGCGCCAGCTCCACTCGCTCATGCTGCCCTACTAGCGGGGAACCTTTCTTACTGACCGCCGTCGATATGTGATGGTCTCCACGACACGTCGATTGACAGCCTCTTTGATCCTCCTCGAGAAACTTTGGCTTGTTTTTTTTTAAAGCTTTTTTATATTTACCTCTTATACTATTTGATTTTTTTCATACTCTTCTTTATTTTTCATAGGCCGCTTATTTGGTATTTTAAAAGATGGCGATGATTTTGTTATTATTTTATTTGAAAAATTTCATTGCGTAGAAAACAATTTTCAATTTACGCATCAGCAGTATCGATTGACGTAGATGTGGTAACATTTCAGCCGCGCAATGTGGAGGCATTCGATTGAACGTCGAAATAATCCTCTCATGGTCTCCTGCTACTTCAAAACCCTTCTTGTAATATCAGGGTCTACTGAAAATTGTTCACCTGCTCTGTTATAATTCAAACGAACGCCCTGCGCTCGACTACTTCCTCTTCACTTCCTTCGTATTACAAAACGATGAGAATAAAAAGAAGGGCTGCTGTAACGAAGCGAAATTCTTGCAAAAGTTATGCCCCATCGTCGAAACAGTCGCAGAGTTAATTGATTTTCCGGCCGTCCGCTGCAAAAACGGAATTGACGATTGCAAATTATTTTCAATTTACCGGCGCTGTGCATATACCCACCCGTGGAAGTGTATCGACGCTGCCGCGGCAACGGCAGCCGCCTTGTGAACTTTGAGATGCGCCGTTTGCTCAGAAAAGCGGTCGCGCCGCTTCGTTACGGCGAATTTGTACGTTCAGCTGCAACGAATCGCCTTTAACATTCGTTCTTGAAGCAAATAGAGCTACTTTGTCCCGTGGGGAGACGTTTAACAAGAAAAACTCCCAGAATCAATACCTTACCTCCGTGGAGATTGTTCGCGAAATGAGGAAGGTCTTTTTTCCCGAGAAAACTTTTGCCTATCATTGAACTACTGTTAATAATTTTTTCTCACATTTTATTTTACTAAATTGGGAGGGATTCCATTTATTATTTGCAGTATTTCGTAATTAGAACGTAATTAAAAATTTATATAAATCTTAGATTTCTGGGCATGGTCTCAAAATAGTGTATCTAATTGAATGACAATATTAAATAAACTTGCAGTTCTTTTATTTTTATTTATTTCTTTTCAGAGATTACAAACAAAGAGTAAATCATTAAATTGAGTACAGATTTGATTAATGCATGATCTGTTAAAATGTTATTAATATATAAAACTTACAACTTAAAAATTATTTGTACAAAAAATATTTTTGCTGCATCGCTGAAGTAATATTGTCATTAAAAATATAATTGTGTTTTAGGATCTTTTTTTCGAAGTGGTTGGAATGACAAAAAATTCATTTGCAAAGAGCCACCGGTCATTCGTCTCTCAAACGGTGGTCTTAGCACGTCAGTGTTGATTGCGCGAATATTGTCACAGCGGCGATTTTGTGCTGAACGCCGCGACTCGCCAAGTCCACGAAAAAAAAATTATTACTTAGCGTTAATTAGGAGCGTGCGCCTCAGCAGAGTCCCACCTCTCATTCGCCGAGGAAAAATATCGCCAATTATTAGAGTGTCCGCGGCTACTCCGCGTCTTTATTTACGAGAGGCGGTGTACTCTTTGCGCGACGCGCCCCTCGTTAAAGAAAAAATGGACGCGTTCCTCTTTCTCTTTCTTATCTCTTGCCCCGCGAGCTTCTTGCCGATGATCTTTAATACGCGTCGCGCACTTCTCCCCTTCGTTGGACAGCCATTATCTCGTTTATCCTTACGCGGTGCTCTCCGAAAGCTAGGCAAATATACGGGGGGACTGGAGATACCAGGCGCACCTGCATCCCGGGCAAACGCGTTGCCCGAGGAGTCTCTTTCTTTCCCTACCTTTTTTTTTTAACTTTTTTTTTCTCCTTTTTTCCGCTGCGAACGAAGTGCGGCTGGTATCAAAGCACGCCGTGTGTTTGTCCAATAAGACGGTTTCGTTTCGTCTCCGTCCTCACAAGGGGGAATAACGGATCGACAATTTTTTTTGTATGAACGGCGTGGTCTAGACTTCTTGAAAATAAAGACTTAAAATTTTGTATGCTGCATTTGGCACGTAAGCTGGACTAAGAGCAAAAAGGTTATTTATAGTTTTTAAACGGATAATTATACAATTTTAATTTTTTCAATTAAAAAAAAAATTTTTTCCGGTTTTGATGATTAGTCTGATTTGTGTATATTGCTTTATTTATAATGATATTGCTAATGTAATCGTGTCTTGCAAATAATCTTTTTGCTTAAATAATTTTGGAATATTAACCAATGTAAGTGGCTACAAAATACTCATTTTATGTGTTGCATCTTGAAGTAATTTTCAGATTATTAAATATTTATAGGGACAATAAGTAAATCCGATAAGTAAATCCGTGCTTTAAAAACTACGTCCCATAACAAGCTTCCTTTGTGAATATTTTCAACCAAGCAGTGTAAGGTACTTAGTTTCTCTTTGAAAGCTTCATCCGATTATTCGGGAATGGAAGATGCCGTTGCAAAATTTGCAAAAAAAAAAGAAAAAAAATGCAATGCACCGTGAAAAGATGAGAAAAGGGAGAGGGAGGAGACCGTTGTATCATCCGGCAACGCTTTTAAAAAGCTCTTAGCTTCGATATCTCGATTTACCACCCGCGAAATCCGCCTTTCTTGTTTTCGTGGCTTAGCAGTGCACTTCTCATTTCGCGAATTAATTGTTTATGCGCGCGGTTCACTTCGCACGTCCTGCAATTCGCACGATTTTAGTTTCGAAGTAGAACTCAAGAAGTGATACACTAAAACTCGAAAACGCTTAATTTATATAAAAGATTATACTATCAAGCGGTGGGGATAACCGCAAAATGACGGTAATTGAAATCAACATAAGTTTTGCGAAACGGACGAGCGCAGGACTGAGTTTTAGATGGTAATTCCCTATCGCCGCATTCGCCAGCCGCCCACAATCTCTTCGTCTCCTCTTCTCCTTCTCGTATCCCTTCTCTCTTCATGTTTTTTTTTGTTGTAAATTCTCGATGGCCTCTTACGGATATTTTCTCTGGTCTCATTTCGTAAAAATCTATTGCTCGTACAGTCGGGGATAAATTGAGTCCGGGGCGGTTTGTTGTTATTTTGCAGTTTCGATCACGCGCTGCCATGAATTATTTACGACGCGAACTTTGATTTCGTTATTCTAGTTCATTACGTGCGTATATTTTGATGCGAGGGCGCTATTATGTTATCCTGACAGGTCATGTTTAACGTTTTAGCTGTGCGTCTCGGGATGAAATTTAGCATATCTTTTCATGAAAATATAACGGAATTTACGTTACAATCTTGTCAGTCTCGCGTAATGATTACCCGTTTCATTGATAAATTAACGATTGTTACGTCAGAAGTAAATTGAATTTTAGCTTAATGATCTGAAAAATAGTAGACTCGAATATCTTTTTAAATATTTTTATAATCCGTGGACAAAATATTTTCACGTATCATTTATTAAATTAGCTGTTTGGTCTTTTGCAAGGAGATAATTAAACCCGAAAGTGGTTACACAGTTTGTAAAAATAACAATTTATGCATGAACAAATTTAAACTATTCAAAATTAAGTTTTGTGAACTCTTTTTAATGCTTATAGCTGGTAGTCGTAAACTCATTGTTACGTTGGTGTAACGTAAAATCTCGCTGAAGTAATTCTCTCTAACAGTCTCAATTATCCGCCACCGAACAAGATCGACCGACCGACCCCTGCGCATTTCATTCTTTCAAGGGGCAATCATTGCTTCAGTAACTTCAACCGTTTAATTTGCCGAAAGCAGCGATGTTGCGGCCAAAAAAAAAAAAGGTAGCGGTTCACGGCCGCGGTCCTGCCGTGAAAAATGAAGACCAGTGAACCTACCCAGATTCACCTCTCCCTCGCGTTGTCGAAAATTGCACCATACCGATCTCGGCCCTCGACCCTCATAAACATCGCGCCCCGACACCGCGTCGATAATTATACCGGCGGTCGGTAAACAACCCTCAAAATCTTACCCTACTCCCTTCCCATTCCATGCGCGTGGCGTGCCGATCCTGTCGTGCAGTAGGTGAAATCGAAGACGCAAGGGGGAGGAGAAGGAAGAGAGGGGTCGGTGAATCGCGAGACGCTTAATCACCGGGTTATAAGGAATTCCCGGGGTCCAAGTTAGAGCGGCGGGGAAGCGGGCGAGAAAGGTAGGGATGAGGTAGCCGTGCCTCGCCATTCATCCGAGCTCCGGACTTCAGTCAGGAGTCGGGGGGCAGACACCTGCCGCATCAGGCTCATACACGCACGCAAGTAATTGCTAGCGGTTTATCGCACGGTCGGTAATATCCCTGCCTGCTTGCCCCCTCGCCTTCTTGAAATTCTGTAGACGCATCGCGGTTACATATGTGCGCGCGCCGAGAGATGCGAAGGTATCTCGAGGAAATCCGCTGGATGCCGGCGAGCGAGCGTTATTTCTTTTGATATACCGAGCATTTCGTTTATGTGGATTGTAACTGACAAAAACTTGTCGGGATTATTTCCTAAAATATATTTGCGATTTAAAACCTGCAGGCGCGTTTCGTCCCAGGTCAGCCTACTGGACTCGTCAGTAAGGCGTGTAGACTGACCCTGC
The DNA here is from genome assembly GCA_035582955.1 of Sycophila texana. NCBI lineage: Eukaryota > Metazoa > Arthropoda > Insecta > Hymenoptera > Eurytomidae > Sycophila > Sycophila texana. The sequence continues at coordinate 1 of JAWWEN010054249.1, read as the reverse complement.
C
>JAWWEN010054211.1:0-38392 GCA_035582955.1 Sycophila texana | reverse complement strand
CTACTTTACCTCCATACATAAACTGGAGCATCTTTATTAATACTTCTCCTTTGCAATCTTTTAAATTTATCTTCACAGCAGCTGTTTTCTCCAACATCTGAGTAGAAAACATTCTCTTGAAAACAGAGCTTTGAGCAGCCAATATATTTTTATGTGCTGAGATACAGCCATTAGCAGTTTGAAATGTCACATCACAAAACTCTTGTTTCACAAAAAGAGATTCCAAATTTTGTAATAAAACTGTAGGTAATGTTTCAATGTTGAATGGAAAATCTGGTTCATTAAATACATTTATTGTGCCACGTATTTCAAATGTATAACTGATTTGGGTGCTTGCTATAATTTCATAAGGACTATAGGTATATATACATACTGGTTTGAGCTTGCGATGGATATTTCCAATTTTCTGCAACTTTTTATAATCGCGTGCATTTCTTAAATGAAATTTAAAATTGTAATCTACTTTGATCTCATCACAGGAGCAACAATTATTCTGTTTCACAAAAGTGAGGTAAATTGCAATTTGACAGTTCTCTGCTACTTCAGCAATACTTATCTGCCAACTAATATCTCCAGTGCATTCTTCATATGTAGTAAATGCTTTAGTCCAGCACACATCATCCTGAAATGTAACTGTACAATTGCTAATAATAAAACCACCGTTTGGGCGATTTATTTTACTGCAGGAGTTCATGTTTCTTATTGTGTTGTACTTGTAAACTTGATTCCTGCAATACAATAAACATTACGTAATTTATTATTAACTAAACAAAGTGTAATTAAAATACAAGTTTAGATAAACTTTTCTTATTAATTATTTAAAATGTTAAAACGTTATATACTTATATACGTACGTAAAAAAAATGAAACAGCAACGAGAAATAACGAATAAGTCGAAAGTGAGAATAACGCTTCACGTTTAAGAATCACGTTTAACTATCGCTTCACATAACCTGTACAATATAACCAAAAAAAAAAAAAAAAAACAATTGACGAGCTCAAATTCAAAGTACAGGGTTCGAGCTTAAATATATGGTTAAGTTGTGACTGTATTATGCAGAAATTGAATGAGCTTTGGAGTTACTTACGCTAATTGATTCTTATTTTAAAACATTAATTAAATTAAAGTTTCGTTTTAGTTAGACGGTAAACGAACAAAGACATTTCGGGTTTATTTCTCTTTATCAGACTAACGACGCGTTTTGTCCAAGTTCAGCCTATTATTGGACTCGTCAGTAACGCGTAGGCTGATCCTGCCTTATACACAATATTAATTAAATAATTAATTAATAATTATTCTTTACGTTACCGTCGAGAACCTCCTCACATCCTTTCTTGGGCTCGACCAGGCAGGGACTGACTGTGTGCTTTGTTAAATTCTCCCGTCGCGTATTCTTATCGCGCCGATTGTTTCATTAAAGGTTCAAGTTACCTGCATAACCAAACCTAAACACTATTATACTCACATTTGCTGCGGAGCTCGACTGGTTCATTTAATTTCATAATTCGTTGTACTGATTTTCTTAAATATGTTATTCAATTAATTCACAATCGATTTAATTCTTATAAGTTCTTACAAATTTTATGTTCAGTATTTTCGTTTTTTGCGTTATAATTTTATTCTGTTCGTATATAATATTGTGCTTATTTGTAACTTTAATGTCCCGATTATATTAGTCTCATTTTAGTTAGACGGTAATGAACAAAGACATTTCGGATTTATTTCTCTTTACCAGCCTAACGACGCGTTTTGTCCAAGGTCAGCCTTTTTTTAAATTCATGTTTTTTAAATTCATGTGGAAAAATGTCTTATTAATTTTATTACACTATTTCGAAAATATGCCGTTTTTAAGATGAGTAACTGCTAACTGTATATACATCAAAACTTTTATTTTTACTTAATTTAAGAAATATTTAGTACCTACAAATTTAATTTTTAACTTTTTACAGATGTAATTTTTCATTTGCCGACACAACAGAAAGCATTTAATTCGATATTAAATTAAGACTAAAAATAAAAAAAAACACTGCTTATTATCATAAGCAGTGGTTACTCAACAATTGCTACTGAAATGGACTCGCGAGTCATATAACGACATTTAATAGCAAAATAAAGAAACTTATCTATGATTTATTCCACTTTTCTACTGCATAGTAACGGTTTCAAAAATTCAAATGAGTGGATTTAAAAAGGCATTTAAAGAGCGGAGTTTTTCAATTACGTGTGAATAACCATCGGCTGAAAAGAAAGTGTTGACACGTTTAGTTCAAAAGTGTGAGAAGGTAGGGTACCTTCTCTAGTTTGTATGTGAGATTACGGTGCATGCCACTTTTAGCTTCGCAACAATGAATAGAAATTTATTTGAATATTTTGCATGGTTAAAGTGTTAAAGTAATGTGTAGCGGAGGCGAAAGTTTAATTGACAAGGTACCAATTAAAGATTCATAATTCATATTCAGGCTTTCGAGCGAGTGTTCTTCATCTCTGATAGCAATTTTCTCCGGATACACGTTTTAAATTCTTCCCTCGTCACTATGAAAATCTAGATCTTTTTAAACGTTTCCGCTTTTCGATTTTTATGGCAACTCTTCCTTCCACCAAGCGCTTTTTTCAAAATGTTAAAAATGATTTAACGTGTAATGTTCAAGCTAGTTGTGCATCAGGACGTAAATTTAATTTTTCATTATTTTGACGCATCATATAGACTTTACTGAATTTATAATTATCTATTTCTTTTAATATAATTTGATCTTCTGTCTGTATGTGAATCACTTTAAAATTTTAATTCTTTTAAAATTATATTTGTTTTATCGAATGAAATAAATACTAATGTGGAAATAAGTTCATTGGTTGCAGTGATAATTTAACAAATCAAGATTACAGTAACTCAATTTTTTCTAACATAATGGATTGATTTCTCACTCCCATAAAGTAATTTTTAACAACAAAAGTAGCTTTCACGGAAAAAGTTTATTTTTTATTGTTCCTGTCTTGAAAACGCCGACAGGATCTTGTTAAGCATTTAAAGAAGAATGTAAATAAATATTCGTTGAAATGGCGCTTATAATTCAGTTTCAATTATTATAAATTTTTTACTTAAATAGTTTAATAAAATAACATTGCAATCTCAATAAATATATATATATAAGGTGATCATTTATTGTCTAACATTAAACCTTATCATCACGAATAAATTCATATATATCAATATATGAGTACCAAAAACTGAGCTTTCCACGCATGTTACACGGTTATGTTATACCCTTAAAAAATCCACCGGTAAAAAAAAAACAAAATAAACAAAAAGACTCCAGCACGCGACACAAAAAGGAACGTTGACAACAAGATCGCGAGGCAGCCAAGAGGCACCAGCGAGCGTTTCCACGGGGTTATTTCGATTTCGCAAAGGAAAAGCGAGCCTCACCGGCGGTTATCTAACGATCGACCTCACGCAAGGACTAACCGGCAGGAGAAAGATCCCGCGCGCGCACAGGAAAGCGCGAATACCCACCGCGCACGGGAGGCAAATAAAAGGCAGAAGAGGCCGCGGGATTGCCCAATCGAGCCGCTGCTCTCGCTCGCGGCCTTCTCGCCGCGCATCTCCGCGAAATGCATCCTCCTTGCCGCGCGTTGGCCAACGGCGCTCTTCTCTCTCTCTTTCTCTCCCTCGTTTCCCGCGAGCGCAGCCTCTCCAAGGCAGTTTGTTTCTTGGCCTAATGAACTGCGAATCATTACCGAGACGCTAGTGCCGGGCTCGGGAGGCTTGCGTATCGAAGGGGGAACTGCGGACTTTCTATAGACGCGCGGCGACGATAATCGCCGTGACGGAGTTTTCCGCTGATGCACACGCGGTGGATGATTGACGAGAGGATTCGATTGATTTTTTTCTTTTATGGACTTCAGTTTTTGTTCGTTAAAACTTTTGTTGATTTGATGATAATTCCGTGATTTGTGGGGCTGTATTCGATTAGAAATTGCTTAGTGTGGAAATTACACATTTTCATGGTGTTATATAGTGATTTTTTTTTTAATTTAACGCCTCATTTGTCGTCGGGTATAAAATACGATTTCATGCGGGTGGTAAATTGAAATGTATTTTATGATCCGAAGACGATCGAGCCTTAATAATGTTTACTTTTTACTGAGCTCCTATATAAAAAAAATAATGTTTATACGCTTTAAGCGTGAAATTTTAATTTGACTCCATATTATAATATTACACTTTATAAAAATTGCTATTATGCATACAAATTACAAAAGCGATCGAAATAAATATAATTTCAGGTTGTCTGCAGAAATTTTGAATCACATTTGAAGAATTGTCTTAGAACCTCGTCAGAACAATTTCTCAAACGTCAAGATACAGGAAGACCAATGGTAAAAAATCAAAACTATTGATTTACAAGATACTAAGTTTTTTAAGAGAGACTTTAAAAATAAAAAACAAATGTTTTTTAGATGGAAAAGAGATTGTGCGCAAATTTGTGGAAGTGAATGGAAGATGATAAATAATGAACGTGAAAGGTACCGAAGACTCATTTTAATTTTATCGAGAAACAGTCGTGAGAAGTTGTACGTACCGTCAGGAAAGGAGAAAAAAAATTGTAATAGCGGTTCATTTATGCTGATATTACAACTTTGAGATTCTCAGCGGGTTGGGCGAGAGACGCTTTTGTATATCTTCATTGCGTTTACCGGACGATTTAAGATCACGACTTTAGCTGAGGAATGGAGGTATATACGCGTGCTTTTTTTTACACTGCCAGACTGTCGCGGCAAAAGTAAGAGATAATTTAATATCGCGACGAAGATTTTCCACGATATTTTAAAGCTGATCCGACGCAAAATGATTTTTCCTCAAAAAGTTCAATGCTTATAAGCGGTAATTCTTCTAGTTACAATTAAATTAATTCAAGAAAATTAATTTATAACGAAGTGCGATCAAAAGGAAACTGTGCAATTAATAAATTACGATTTAATTGGACTTGCATCAAAGTCAATTTGCAAATAATTAGAAGCGCGCAGCTTCTTCGCACGGAATCGTTAAAATAAAATCTTAAAATAACAAAATCGTTAGCCAGGCAATTAAGTTTTTTCAATTGACGTTAAAAGCGCGCTCACTGCCGGGCTAAATTGGCCAAGTCAGAAGCCGATTAATCACGCACATTACGTTCGGCAGGGCATCAATCTCCGGGCGAATTTACGCGAGCGCCCAGTTTACCCATAAATCAAAGCAAGCAAGGAAAAATCTAAAAGCACTTAAAGTGTTATCTCGTTCCGATAAAAAAAAAGTCCCTGGGAGCGCAGCGTTTAATTTGAAGAAGCGAAAACCGATCAAAACATTTCAAGATTGTGTACCCGCATGTACGTGACCAAACGCGCTTTATGTATACCCATAGCGTCTCTTGAAATGTTGTAGGTATCTTTCAATCGACTAGATTATCCTTTTTTACGTTGACTTTCTAGTTCCAACTGTTTACTATAACAGATTAACGTTTCGTCAGTCGACATTGTATAACACGTACTTACAAATAAATGTGCGCTATTTGAGTGCATAGCTGAATATCTTCTCGAGGATTTAATTCGAGTTTGCAATAATGAGATTATGTTTATTGTTATTGAATTTCATTATGAAATTCTTGCACATTGTACGGGCGATAATGTTATGTTTAAAGAGGTGAAATACCGGATAATTTTTCGAAAATATCGCTCGAACCGTTATATATTAAATACTGTAACAATAAGCCTATTACTTTAACTAAAAATATAACCTTCGAGTATGTGTATCTAACTCGAGTCCGTAAATGTTCTTAAACAATTAGTAAGGTATTCGTATTCGTATTACATATTCGTAATGCACATTGAGAAAAGATCGAGATATTTAAAGCTCGTTTACGTTATATTTTTCTTCTTTAAAACCAGTGTAAATTATTTTTTAATATTTGTAACATCATTTTAATTAACTTTTAATTCCTTACGAACTTGCTTAAAAATATTTATATTTTCTACATTTTATTAAAATAAATACGAAACAAAAAAATAATCGTGAGAAACGTAAATAGATTCCGCCGGAAGTAACCAACTGAACCAAGTAATTTAATAACGGCCAGTCGAGTGCCAGCCGAGAAAACAATTAAAGGAAAAATCCCGACGACGTAAACACGCGAGGACTTACGGCACGAGGAAGCGCACGCGGCTTTACCAGGGACGGTGTGGCGCGCACTCTTATTAGAGTAAGTCCCGGCGAGAGGAGCCCGCAGACTCGCCGTGTGCGCGATGCGCGCGGAGGAGCGCGTCTAAAAGCGCGATAGAGATACATGCAGTCGGGCTGCTTGCGCGGCATTGTAAAATCACGTAAGAAGAGCACCTTTCACCTCGGCTAGGCTCCCATTCGCGCGAATCTTCCTCGCAAGCGGACGATCCCTCAGAATCTCCCGTGTGTAATCCGCGACACCGCAGCGTGGGTGACGGGCGAGGGGTGGAGGGAGGGGGGGGGCTACGACGACGACCGCCGCGGAATTACGTTTATACTCGATTACGCCTGGCGCATGTGGAATGGTATACACGCTGCAGGCACCACACACGGATACATCGGATGGACGGTCAAGTGAATCCGTGTTGAAGTTATAGCGCAGTTGCAGGCGAATTGTGCAGGGATGTTAATTTTAAGATAATGAATTAATTAAGATTTCGAAAAATTGGAGCGCTGCTTGCGCAAGATCGTTGCTGTGGCAGTAACGAAGTTTCGGGGAATCCTAGGAAATTAAAGGGGAAATTTTGAAATCGTTAAAAGAAACATTTGTTAAGTTTGGAGAAGCTTTTTTTATTTACTAATTCATTAGTATATTAATTTTGGAAGGATTTTTTTAATTGAATTACAACTTTACATAGAATTGTTGAAATATTTGATAAAAAAAAACTATAACTATTTGTTGTAAGTTTCAAAAAGCTTTAATTTATTTGTTGATATCACCATTTACGCAGTAAATTGTTTTTGGAAGGACTTTTAAATTATAATAACGCAACTTCCGGTTGGACTGGATTAAAGTATTACCTGCGTATATCAAATAGAATTAGAGCAATGGGATACAAATCGTGATTGCACTAATGTGGAGCATAAAAAGGTAGAATTTAAGAAAAACAACTTGACCTCCATACCAAGAGGGAAAGTTGTGAAAATCGCACTTGAAGTTCATCGATAAAGTCTGATTCAAGAAAGTGTTTGGTTTAAAATTGGTAAATCAATTTTAGCGCAAACGTGTAATTTTCATATTTATTAATTATTTACGTTAATAGAACAGAATCAGTAATAAAATATTCATATATTAATATTCTTATATTCTTACAATTATCTCTATATTTATGTGTTTATCAATTCGTACATTTACGAACTCTGTGCAAACCGATGCAGGAATTTGTAGCTAATAAACAAGTAAAAGGAAAATTTGTTTACAATCCTGATAAAAGTATTAACTAACGATCCCACAAGCTGTTAATTCAGGATAAGGAATAATCAACTCAAAATCGGTTTTGACGACTCTCTTAAGTAATCGATCTCGCCCGAGTAACGGGTAAGGTACTTATTTACGCGGGTATAGATACCTTCGCCAGGAGGCGCGGAATCACGTCGCAAATCACACATTTTTCCTCGCCCCGGGAGCTCAAAGCGAGAGGCACTTGGAGATTTCGCCTAAGGCCATTCACGACTGTTTTTTACGAATCGAGTGTTCGCTCTTCGGAGATTCTAATGCGAGCGCCGATGATTTGGTTCGTTAAGTAATTCGGTACGGGATTTGCGCGGACGGTGCATTTTTTTTCTGAGAAGCATGCCATGCATATGCTTAGGACGCAACTTCTGCTCGGGAACGCATGAATAGACGAAAATGAATAGGGCAATTTTCTGTTTTTTTTTTTCAATTTCGCCGAGGAGCTAAGTGCATTTTTTTGTGAGTTTTGAAATCCGTAAATTTATGTGCGATCAACTTTGCATAGAATTAATTTGTTGAAACACACATTATTTTTTTGGCACAAAGTAACTCTTGCCTCATTTGTTTATGAACAATAAAAAATTTAAAAGAAAAAACAAAAAAAATGTATTTATTTTATATTTTAATAATTATAAGCGGGCAAAAATTATTGCTTTGAATTGTAGAATATAATGGTACGATTTTTGAGTCTTTCATGTTATTTAAAAATCAACGAAAATATTTAACAAATAAAAAAATATATAGTAATCTTGGTGGTAGGTACATATAAGAAGTACACTATACAAAGTATTCTTATCACTGTGCTTTAAAAATTAATTTTTTGTGCTTCGCATACTTATTGTAGTTTCCTTTTTTCCCAACGATATTATAATAACTATAGTTAATAATCTAGTTTATTTAAAACTAAATTAATCTCTATCTCTTATATATTTCTATTTTTCTGGTTTTTACATGCTGAGCATATTGATCTATTATTCTAAATAAACAAATGATTAAGATCATTATCCGAAAATTTTTATAATTTTATAATTATAGGTACTCAATTAACATTAATTCCCTTAATTATATATAATGATCGACTGCATTACTAAAATAAATATTAATATCAATCGCAGAAATCGTTTATCACTCTAATATTTTACAATTCAATTAATTCAATTATTCTAAAATTACAAGTCCCCAGATCAAACAGCCGCCTTGTGTGAAACGCATTGAAAACTCGCGGAATAAGCAGCTTCGCGAGAAGCGAGCGCATCCCGAAGTCGTCACTCATTAAAACGGCTCTTCCCGCGCACGCACTTTACGCGCTCGCACTCCGTCTGCCGCGACTCTCGCCTAATAAGATACATTGTATAACGCGCGAAGTACAAAGCGACGGGCCGCGAGATGCCATAATGACCACGAGGCCCGCCGCGCGCACATAAATCCCGGGGAACGCCGGGGCTTCGTTACCGCCTGCTCGGTCCGGGGAAAAACGATTTCGAGCGCGGAGAAATGCGCGACTCTTTCTCCGCGCCGTCGTCACCGCCGCTGCTGCAATTAACGATATGTACCCGCGCGCAGCGACTGGTACACCGCGCGCCGTCCGCTGGTATGCGCCGCGGTGTAATGCCGGTTTACACGTGTACGCGGTGCGGCGGACTAAAAATTAGCTCCTAATGCCGATGAGTTAAGCGATGCCACTTTTGCGTCATGTAAGATGCAGTTGCATCTTGTTTGTAACTCTTCTTGCCTTTAGGAGAGGAGCTGCCTAACGAGGCTTCTTCGGTGCAAGCCGATGCAGGGCTGCCGTTTAATTCGACTTCATTCGGAGAGGGGGAACTTTTCCTTTTTGAGTTTTGCTTCGTTTTATTCTCACTTTTTTAAATTAGTTTGCGCGCGAAATTGCGTGGATGTAAATGGTGATTTCAGGGTATAGTGTAATTTTACTGGATCATTTCGCAAGTTTGCAATTTATCAATATTATAGTTGAAATGGATGTGTTGCGGAAGTGAAATAATTTATATATCCAAAGCACGTTCATATTGTAGAATACAATCGCCGTCAATTGACGGATATTAAACTCAAGCAAAGGTCGATTTATGTTATCCTTTTAAGGTCCGACTAATTTGAGAATATATGACAGCAAAATCGGCGCGGACCGCCAACGCAAATTTACATAATATTGTAATAAATTTTAGATTATTATTAATGATCACTGCAGACACTCATTTATAGTAAATCTTGTTCTCACTTTTTGAAAAATATTTTTTTCTTGTAAGCGCAAATATAATGGCATTACTGTTTTTTGTTAAACTTTCAATTTAAAAAAGAGAATTTATACAAATTTAAATTACATCGTGCTCGAGAAATAGTTTCTACGATTGTTATAGGCTTTTTATTAAATGAAACTCACGAGTATCATTATAAATAAGCGTTTTATACCCTAATTACGTTTTAATATAGACTACCTGACTACTCTAGTAATAATAATAAAAATAAAAAAGTTAGTCTACCGAATTGTGTTTGACTGATGTTTAGAGACTATGCCATAGAAAATAATACTTAATTTTTTTTCTAGATTCTAACACAACGTTTAGACTTTAATTGATTTTTTCTAAAATTTACCGAAGACTTATCCTTCTTTGATTATATTTCTTAAATTAATAGCTTCAAAATGTTCTGTCAGCTTACATTAATCAATTATACAAATGTATTGTATAATTGATTATTACGAAACTATAAAAGATTTGCAAATCATTACAATAAGCCAATGTAAATGTAATGTAACAGTCTTGTAGACAACAGAAACACGACACTTTTTTTGTAATCCTTTCGCAGCCTAATGGATTGATCGCAGCGAACTCTATAAAGATCGATGTTAAGAGATTTCTCGAAAATGACCATGAAAAAATTAATTGAATAGAGAATACGTTCTTGACATAAATTACAAATGTTCATTAAAGTCGCAAAGTGTTTATAAATCACAAAGAGCTTTTAAGCGCTATTATAAATTATATTAATGCGATTCGAAAAACGGAAAGGTTTTAAAAGCACACAGCACACATATCATTTCGCATCGCCGGAGAAAGGCTGCCCAATACAATTTACATGTTAACAAGATATTGAACGTGTCGCAAGATTTCGTACATATAGAATGAATATACTTTTAGATTGAGCAAGCAGGCAAAAAAAAAATGCCGGGAAAAAAGTCGTAAATCATAAAAATCACCCGTGCGGTCGCTCGAAAATAGAAAGACGAAAAGAGACCGACACCCGGGATCCGCTCCGTGGACAAGAGCTACGGAATTCCGTACCTACGGTATCTTGAAACTTTTACTAGAGGATTTCTCTCCACGTAAATCAATTGTGGAATTTTAAAATGTCGTTTTTTTAGTATAATTGATGAACAAAATTAATTTACTTTTACACCTAATGGATTAAAAGCTTCCTTCATTTTTGTATGTATAATCAAAAAAATATACTGCAGTTTCAATAAAATTAATAATTCGGAGCTCTGAGCTGGAGGGAGGGTATACTCGCTCTCTCGTGAAACTGGCGGAAATAAAAAAAAAATCCAGGAGGATGTCGGTATGATTGAGGCGAATTGGAGGGGCAATTTGGACTGGGGAGCGGCGCGTATCCTGGAGGCAGAGGAAGAACTTCGTAAAATCGCGAAGAATGAAGACGAACGCAGGCGGGCGTCCTAGACAAAGACGCTTATCCAATTGAGCGGGGTCGACCGGCCGGTGGCCGGCGAGGAGGCCGCGACGTCGCCGGTCTTTGTATTCCATTGCGCTGAAGTAAGTAAGTATTTACTCGTGCCACGTGCGCGCTACTTAACTGCACCGGTAGCCGCGCCGGAAGCCCCGCTTAACAGTTTGTGTATCTAAATGTGTGATTCACTGACTTTTCAGACGATTTTAGTTCAGATTTTCAGAGGAATGAGATCCGGCGTGATTTAAACGACTTTAAATGCTTATTAGATTTGCTTAGCTTGCACTTCAAAACAAAAACTTTGAAAATCATTGTCTAATTCTTTGACCATCAGTTAAAATTTTAATATTTTAATATCTAATTCTTGTTATATTATTCTTGTAGATATAATGTTATGAATGAATTAGTGATGATAAAGGATTGAAAGATATTGCAAATGAAGATAAAAGTGACGATAAAAGAAAATATTTAAAAAATATTAAATTGTGTGACTATAAAAATTGTATGTAAGTGTCACGTACTTACTAATTAATTAACCACAAATTGTGGCACCAGTTTTCTCACAAAACCGGAAATAGATAAAAAGTTTACATTCACTAATCGGGTTTTGAACCAGTTATAGCTTAAATAAAAAGATTCTTGTTTCTTATAGTTTTAGAAAATGGAATGTGGTATTCTATACTTTTTATTTAAAAATTATCGTTAGACAGCCTAATGTTGAATGTCTTAAAAGGATAATTTTAAATTTTAACAATTGTAAAAAAATAAGTAGCGCTTTCAATAGGCTCTAAATGTTTCATGCACATAAGAATCGTGCACATTACCAGTTCGTGCACAGTTTAGCATTGTGTATATCTATATTTCTCGCCTATCTCTCAATGCTAAACTGTGCACGAACCAACATGTGTACAATGCTTATGTGCAAGAAACATTCTACGTCTTTCAATATAGTACAACATTTTTTGCATTTATTATGAGTCCTATCGAGGAAGTCGTCGCAGACCAGAAGTCGCGTGCATGATTTTATTGCGAGTCTAAAATTTTATCATTGAATCCGAATCTGTGTTTCTCCTTTCCCTCGATTGCCCGCCTGTGCGAAAAGTCCGCCTACACAGCAATTTCATCGTAAGAAATGCAGTATGGAAAAAATATCGTTCAGAGAATTATAAGAATTTTTAGTATGACAAATCGTTTCACGATTACGTTTTTATAACACAATTCTTTTCTGAGTTTAAATACCATTGATAAAAAAATTAAAAAATAAAATACAACAAAAAAACAGATCTCTCCTTGCTATTTTTGCAAAGTCTCCCTGTTTACTATTACATGGTGCGTGCTCTCCATTTCCGCCCGACAGAGGCACAGTCTCATCTTCACTTTCACTGCGATCATCGGTTTCTCCTCGTGCCCAGTCATTGGGTGTCATTTCCAAGAACAGCAGGTCGGTATAGCCCTCACGGAACTCGCTACACTTAGCACCAAAAAGTAACATGCATGAAATTTCACATAAATCATTTTGCACAAATTTAGATCGAGGTACCCGCAAAATTAGTTGCAACATATTTTTTCCTTTTACAGCCAAATCATTATTTCGCGAATTCAGCGACAATAGGCTATTTCCGTCCATCTGTAACTGGACCCACGGAGAAACGAACGTCCTCCTCTTTCGATTACGCAAAAGCCACCGTTACGACCTTACGCCTCCCTCGGCGGTCGACGGTGAATTCCGCGAGCGATACCTACCCGATGGCGATACCGTTAGGCGGTGTATTACGTGAACGAGGTGCGTGCGAGATGCGCTTCTCGCGCGTGCACCTCGCGCGAGTGGCTTTAACTGCCGCAGCACTTGAGCGCGAGGCTGCGCTTTACGAGTGGGGCTCGAGACAAGAGAGTGTGCGAATTTAATTATCCGGGCTCGTTGAAAGGAGGAAGGTCGATGCGAGCTTCGATTTCTGGTTTGATTTTTTTTTTACCGCCCGGTGATCGTAACTCTGTTGTGTTTATGCGGTTGAAAAATTTTACGTTTTTCTTAAGTTATGCACAATGGAATATAAATTGAGAGTTTCAGGAAATTATCTTTTGGAAATATTACTTTATTCTCAGTTTTGCTATGTATATTTATATTATACAAAGTAACAAAAAAAAAATTGTGTTGCATTATAGATTAGTCTTTTATTTCAAGAGAATATAAAATGAGTTTCTTCAATTTTTTTTAACTAAATTCTTCAAAATTCGACATTTTTTTTCAGTATCTAGTTTTAGTTGTAAGGAGTACTTTGACTGTTTATTTAAAAAAAGTACCTTTAACAGCATTGAGAATGGAAGATTAACTAATTTTAAATAAATTTTAAGTTATTAGAAAATATAGCATAGTTCCTCTTGTTTGCAAATTAATCTTGAATTCAAAATTACCATTAAATAATCTATTTATTTATTTATTTCTCAATACCTAAGAACCCATTTAATTTCAGTTTATGTCTAATTCAAAGTTAACATCTTTATTAAAATCAGCAAATCAGAAAAAGTTACACTCAGAACGATCCGCTAGTACAATAGCATATAGATGTACATTTTTCTCCATGCACAGTAACGCCAACAATATCTTGGCGCACGTCGGCCAAGATAAATTCGAACAATTTAACTAGTAAGTCTGCGATTCGCTTCAGCTTGATTTAGTGTTCAGGAATCGAGACAAATGATAATATAACAGCACGATGCGTCTGATTTTGATGGATTGCACTCTGTTTCTGACGCGCTCACGAAGTGCGTAAATTACGGAGCGAAGGCAGTTATTGATAACACCTCCAGTTCTGGCACAATACGACACGCGGATAAATTTATGTTTTCGTAAATTATCGTCCATTATATACGCCGGATTACTGCTCCGCGGATGATTTCATTCACCGCCGACGCTCATATTTCTTACCCTTAACAATTTCAATTGTTAGGCGGCCTTTATGTATACCTTGATAATAATAAGGAAACTATTTTATCGCACTTTAGATTTAACGCTTTCAGTAAGTGACAAGATATATGCGGCTGATAGCGGCGAGTAACGATTGTTCCTTACACCTCTTTAGGGTGTTGCATTATAAAATATTTATTCTTCAATTTCTTTTTATTTTTTTTTAATGAAACGTGAAGTGTCTTACAATTAATGGGGTGCTTATCTTGATGGATGCTCTAAGTATTTTAATTTTTATAATATTTTAATAATCCACGCCTCGTTTCTTTTAAACCGTCGAGATAACAGCAAGTAATGAAGGAATTATGCGAATTAATGATTTGTCGAGTTGAGGCATAAATTCTGATGAATATTTAGAATCGAATTATACCAGCTATATGGAGAAAGAGTTAAATGAAGTGAAAGCATAAAAGAAATTTTTTTATTATAGTCGATACGATTTTCTTTCCCATGCATCGGTAACATTATAATAAATACTTGTAAATCTTACAAACACTTTCTATGATTCTAATTTTTCTAGGTGAGCAGTTACGTTTTCCGTTAATTATTATTTTATTAAAAAAATTATGCGGTTATTAAAATTAAAGGTTTATGCGAAAATAAGTGTGAAATAATTACTATTATCGATGCCCAATAAATTGATATTTATCGGTAGAATTATTCTTAACGATTGCCGTGCGAAGGTTCGATGTGTAAAAATCGAAACATAAATTTTATTTTAAAATCAATTCTTACTATTTTATAATAAAAAAAGTAAACATCATAATTTATGGTGTGGTTAAACAAAATTACGATAAATAATTGATGTAATAAAATTTCTTGAAAGAAAAATGAGAGAATTTGAAAAAAGGCAGTGAAGAATGCCAAATTAATATAAAAATATTTTCAATTTTAATAGAATTATTCTTAATTATCACATAACTGTCATGTGATGTCCACCCCTCACAGAGTTATCATCGCCTTATTTCCGTGAAAACTGATCAAATCAACTATCTTGTTTCAAAAAAGATGTTTTTCTCTTTAATCAATTGAAATGTCAACTGTTTGGAAAAAACTATGAAATAAATAAACATGTTATATAATTTTCTTTTTAATGAAGAATAATTTTTTATTAATTGCCTATATTTTTATACAGATCTTGTAAAAAAAACATCTAATTTAATACACCAATTTTTTTCATAATTCAGATCTAGTGCTACTAAAATAGTCATTCGCTTACAGCTGCTTTAATTAATGAAGAGATATATTAATATTATTTCACTTGTGATAATTTGTAATAAATAAGAAAATATGCTAAGCTAAAAATGGCCTTTTACATAACTTTTATTACTTACGTAACGTACACTAAATATCCATTAAAATGTCCTCATAAGGTTTAATACTATTCACGATCCATAAATAAAAAAGTACTGAAATATTAATTATAGAACTTTTTTTGGGATAAAATAAAAATTATATTTCGTGAAAGAGTTTACGATTCAATTACCCTATCCTGACGTTCATATAACATTTGTTTACCTCGCGACGATATCTCTATCCAATCGGCGTCAATGCACACTAAAAAAAGACATACTGTAACAAATGAAATAATTGCAGCTGATTAATGACCGCAGCGTGCTTTAAACGACGAAAAACAAAACATTTAGAACGAACTAATGAATAACAACGAGCCGACCGCGTAATTAAAGTTTTAAACGTGCGCGTTTAGCATCTCGCGACACGGCGAACTACATCTCGGGGCGACGGTATAATACAGGACCCAGCCTCTTGCGAATGATTTTTCATTCTTATTCAAGCGCCGCTAAACCAGGGTGAAAAAAAAAATGACTTCACGCTCGATCAGTGCATAAGGCCCGACCTAATACTCGAATTAACAAATCGAAAGTCGTCGATGGCGCTCGGTCGCAGCTCGCGATTTGTATATGTACATCTGTATAGATATTACATAGGTGTGCGTGCAAGGCGCACGACAGCTTTCGTCGCTTTGAAAGATACACTTTTTATCCAAGCGATCTACTTTTTTTTTCAAATTGTTTTTTTGACTAGCATACTCGTTCTCGACTGCTGTACGCTCGTTTGGTATCCGTAACAATTGTTACCTTTTTTTCATTTACGAGATAAAAAATTTTTTTGTATTGCGTTATGATAAACGTATTGTTTAAATCGGACGATATTTTGAAGTGCTTTTTTTGTGGGGTATAAAGGAGAAAAACTTAGTTTTGCTCACTTTTCAACGCAAAAAAGGGGGTGAAAAAGTTTGTGCAAGATTATCGAACGAATCTTAGTAAAGTGTAGCAAATTGATTTGCATTTATATAACCACTTATGTGAATTGTGTAAAACCGAGATAGTAAGTATATTGAAATTTATTTTCAATAAATGTAGGCTTACGTTCACTAATTACTTACGATCGGAAAGTGATAAGTGTATATACTGTGCGGTTATCTTACCTGAAACAAAAAAGATACAACTACTTAAAATTTATTTTATTACTTTATTTATCTGAATTTCAGTATAGTACATTTAAAATAAAATATGATACATTTTTTATCCCTATATCAAGGGCACGTTACCAAGAATTTTTGGTTTGATTACCATGTACTTGGATTAACTACAATTTTGTAACTAAAAAATGCACACTTGAAATATTAATAAGTATGTATTATATTAAGTACACTATAGCCATTTCATTCTTTCAAAACCTTTTGAAAATTACAGTTAAGTTAAGCTCAAATATTTTTATTAAATTTACATGTAAATAGCAAACAAATTTTGAAAGTTAAATAATTGTCATTATTTTTTCTCGCGTCATTTCTTAATATTATATAAAACACATAGCATTAACATTAAGAAAATTATATGACTGTACACAAAATGTCCATTAAAAATGTGCTATGCATCTACTCTAAAAATAATAGAACAAAAATACATAAATTACGAATTCCACTCGCCATTGCCAAAAAAAAAATTACGAATTCCACTCGCCAGTGTCAAAAAAAAATCTTTCCAGCAACTAATTTCCGCTCTGAAAGTCATACAGAGCCGGGACTCTCGATAGTCGCGACATTTTCCACAAGTAAGCCATTCGCCTGTACAAACCTAGCGAAGCAGTTGAAAAACGAGGTTCGCCGCACAGCGCGTTCCCCGACACTTTCGACCGGGTCCCGTTTCTCTCTCTCTTTCTCTCTCCAAAGTTCTATCTATCTCTTGCTCCCTCTCGTTTTTCCCGGCGGGTGCGGCAAGTGCGGTTGGTTTCGCGGCGACGCGGCGCACACACTTGTCGCCTTAACGGTAAGGCCATTCGTCTCGGATGTTTACGATCGACCCGTGGCTACTTAGCGAGCGCAAAGAGTGCGTGACACGCGCGCGCCGGCGATGCTCACCTTCATTGTCCACCTTGACCGCGGCTCGCGCGCGTTTCCCTCTCGGCTGCGCGCCTTGTTACTTTTAGCGCGATTTACGAGCTCCGCTGGGTGGTCTCGGGTACTTGCGGAGGGAGGCTGAAACCTCGTTAGCGACGGGATCATTTTTCTCTTTGCGCTTGCGGATGTGGCTAGGTGCTTTTCGTTCGCACTATGGATATATAAATATGGAAGCGAAAAGGACGATGACTTAAGATTGTTCTTTATTAGCAACTTTTGAGATTCTAAATCGAGCGCTGCATAAAATGAAGATTATTGCATTCTATGAGACGGATAGTAGTAAGATTTAAAATAATATTAAGAAAATAACATTTTTTAAGATGAAGTTAAATCAATGAAAAATGAACTTAGGATAATATATCGTTTACTAATACTTTATACCTAAAATTTTTTTTAATAAACGTACACAGCTTAGTCAAATAGATTATTATGGATAAATATTTTAAACGAAAATTGAATTCCCTTTGGCGAAAGGAAAAGTACAACAAAATTTAATTGAAAAGCTGTGTCTGTACAAACCGGCCTGTTACTACTTCCATGTTCTATTTTCCTATATATTTAGAACATTATTGCAGCAGTCTTTTTAAACAGTTTTTTTTTTCTGCAAAGAGTAAACTTCGGTCAAGTTAATACGTTTATTTTGTAATTAAAGCCTGTGTTAATATTTCAAATTGAAAGTCAATTATCCTTCAAAGCATTTACAAATTTATTCGTTTAGACGTAGTGTTTTGAGAATTTTTATCACGAATGGAAATTTCAAAATTGATCAGCTTATAATTAGTAACTAAAAGCATATTAAACTTCTTCAACGATGTTTTCTAGATCGCACTCTTTCACTTTTATGGGTTGTTTCTTATACATTTTGATAAGCTTTGGTCAAAAACTCGTCAAGGTCTGACTAGATCAGTTACATGAAATTGTTATTAGTTTTATTACAATTATTAGTTGAAATTTTATATTTCTAAATCGCAATCTAGCTGTAATCGAATCTTTTAATTTCCTTCGCGAGCAAGGGAACACTTGAAAATACTGCCACACATATGCATGCTAAATCGCTTGAAAATTCTAGTAGTGCAAGATTTCTCGATTTCGAGACCAGAAGCAAGCCATAAAAATATTTGTCCGGAGTCTGAACATTGCCCAGATTCTTTCGATTGTAGAAAGTTCAACATTCTAAATAGGCGATGAGAGAGTGAAAGACGATCCTGTATGAAAGTATAAGCACATTGAGATGAGATCACACTTAATAAAACTAACTGACTTTCATCAATAAATTAGATTGACATTACTAATACGGTAGTTACTTATCTCGTAATTATTCTAATTCATTTATAGCTTATACTATTAATTATTTCGAAAAAGAAATTCAAACTAATTATTTTATATGATGAAATTTACATTTTCATTTGAAATAATCTGGGATTACCGCTCGTGCAGTTAATAATCCGTACGACTTACTGCATGATTTTTTTAACAATGTTTAATATAAAAATATTTCAATGGTTCAAAACTGAGTGAAGAGTTGATGTATTTTACGATTCGAAACCGTCCAGTTACTTTTTTCATTTGTAGATTTTAGCTGATCTCGCCTGTCGGCTCAACAGCAGACAAATTTCATCTGTCATCCCTACGTCACAAGAAAACTACAGATGCGTGTTTGACTCTATAGTTAACGAGTGAATTTCCTGTCAAAATCAGCAGTCGATAATGTCTGTTTCTTCGACTTTACAGTTGACATCTGTTATTTCTTCTCAAGCACAAACGCTTTTGAGTGTCTGTAAACCGCATGAGTAACAGCACTTTTCCTTACCAAGAGAAAAGACTTTTCAAGACGAAAGTAGAAAATTTTTATTAGGATCATGAAAGAGTGGATGGAGGTCGAGGGTCAGAGTAATAAGTATTTTCAGATTCCCGTCAAATTATACAGACATTTTTAATAAAGCAAACAATTTCTCGTCTCAATTAAAATCATTCAAACGCGTGTTAAAAATCGGTGTCAAATATTGAATAAACAGTTGTCACTTTAATGACAGCAATATCAATACTCGAATCTAATCTTTCGTACGGAAGACTTCCCTAATACTCGAACAAGTCGTAAAAAAATCTTTTTTCCATCTGACAATCTTATGACAAAAGAGAAAAGGACCAGAGTCGTGCGAGTCACGCGCATAGAGTGCCTCGGGCGAGAGAAGCTCCACGTCAAAATGACTTTATTAAATATTTATGAACGCAGTATGCCTCTTTCTCTGTCTATATTTATGCCTATCTCTCTCTTCCATCGTTTTGTATGCTCCGCAGACAATATCGGTTCTAACGGAAAGAGAGAAAAGAGCCTCGGAAAAAACACAAGAGGGAGGTAGAAAGGGGATCCGTGAGCCACGCCATGAGAATATTATCAATCAAGACTTCCTAACGAGCGTCGGGAGAAAGGAAAGGAAGAGAAGATCGACGCTGATAAAAGGCCGATGGTATTACAGCGGAATTATTGAAATGAGGATTTCTGAGTTTGCACTTGAGATCGATAGTGAAAGTTATACAGGTATATATAATATAGGTGCTGTGTCCTTATAGAAGGTGTAATGAAGCATTTTACCTGGATTTATAGTTTTTGTACGGATTTTCCCATACACGTAATTGTAGAAGAAGGATTAAATACCTATGGTGTATGATGTATATTTAAATGGTTACTATTCAGCTTTTTTATTTATTTATTACAAAGTAAGCAACACTGCAAGGGAAAGTAAATTTACTGTTTGTTAACCTAGAAATATAGAAAAAAAAACAAGAAACTAAATGACAAGCAAGTAGTTCTACTAAAGAGATATAAATTTCAGACCTGCTGCAGGGGAGTAAGTCTAGCAGACTTGCTGAAGACTTATAAATTATTTTAAATTTAAAAAACATACATTATTAAACAATTTAATATCAATAAAAGGTTGTTAATTCGATACATTAAAGAATACTTTATTTTTTTATTATTTTTTTTTAATCGATTTTATTTTTAGATCTGATTCGTTTGGATGAATTTGATTAATATACTGGGCACGTGTAGGTGTCAGACTACAATTTAAACTAATTTCGCCAATTGGTCCTTTAAAAGGTCAAACCCAACATGACTCTGCAAGTCTGACCGTAATTTAATATTTTTCAATGCCATGTTGTAATAAATCTCTCCTGCGAGTACAGTAAGACACACTACCGATTCGATTAGATTATTTTATATTTTAAATTGTATTTCCATATAAATCATTCGATAAGAAATAAACCTTTAACCTTACCACTATAAGCCTATTCCGAATTAATGTTTTAACAGTATATCAGTGACAATTTAGTACTTCAGATATCGCGAGGTCCGTTTAAATCGGCATTTCACGAAAATATGTTCGTATTTACCTACTTTGAAAAGCCGTTCAATTTTCACGAACTTACGCAGCTATAAATAATCCCGCTATTACAAAACTTGCATTAATTGTGAAAGATTTACTATTTATACAAACTAACTACTGGATTTTAGAACGCCGTTCTTCATTTTCAGTCTTTTTTTTACTCCACCAATCGTTTCTATCGCAAAAAAAAATCGGTTCGCACAACCCGCGCTTATAAAGTTCGCCTTATCGATCATCACACCACTAAAAGCCTACACACTTCAAAACAACGTATTACTGCGGAGAGTGACACGCGGGCAGTAAAGATTTTTCGCAACTCTTGCGCAACCGGACTAATTTCAAAGAAGCCCGTACTAATCGAGCCACGCACGGGGGAGCCCCGAGCGAAGCTCGGCGCGATAAATCTCGCGGCCGCGGGCCACCGCTTTACAAATAATCGGCCAGAAATCGGCAAAAAGTGCAGTACTAAGCCAAAATCGTCCCTCCCCCCGCGTTCCGCTGATAAATCGCGCGCGGCCGATTTATCGCGGGCACACACTCGCACGAGGGCGTCCCGCGGCGCGCGCACATATCCGACGCCGATCATATCGGATGTTTGTTATTTTATGTAAGATCCTAATGTCCCGCTTTTTTTTCTCTCTCTCTCTCTCTCCTGTGTACTAGCGAGGCGGGCACCGCCAGCCGGAGGTAATACTTTCACGTTACGTAAGGCCCCCGATCTCGCGGCGCGCATTTTGCGAGAGTGCGAGTGTGCCGCGTGTGGTGGCGCGTGCGCATACGCGAGGTGCCGACCGAATCGCGATCGGCACTGCGTTATATATCCTTATGGCTTGCCCCCCTCGGCTGCCAGCTGACGGCCGATCGCTCGTTTTCTGTGTATGTAAGCGTTAACGCGCTAAGGCTGTCACCGATTTTCGGACCGATACCGCGCGCTGAAAGATCGATGCTCGAGCTTTGCTGGCCGATTTATTGGAGGCTCTCCGGGACGGTCGAGTTTATGAGGGGAGGAAGAAAGTAAATGAGATCGAGAGAGAGAGAGAGAGAGAGAGAGAGAGAGAGAGAGAGAGAGAGAGAGAGAGAGAAAGAGAGACAGAAAGAAAGAGATTATTAGTTTGTCCATTACTTTGGGATTTGTGTCAGGTTGATGAAATTTATGATCGGTCGGTGCATTTTGGATTTTCTGTTTCACATAGGTCGAACTATAAATATTCATATTTATTTTTAGATATCATAAACGAGAATTTTGTACGTAACATATGGCATGTTGACTTGAGTTTTTAAGTGCAATAATTAATATGATTTACAAGTATTTTCAAATAGAAATTGTAACGACGATAAGGTTTTTAAGTTTCAATTCGATTTTGAATTATATTACTATAAATTTTACCTGAAGGATATTTATTTTTTTATTACGAATTAACAATGAATATTTAACGTGAGTTCGTTGGTTGTGTCCATTGGAAGAATTTTTCTTGAGTAAATAAATAAGTCTAAAGTACGTTTCATATAAATAAGTCTAAAGTACGTTTCATTTGCATGAATGCATTTCATCTAATGTCATAATATTGGTTTTAAGTTTGAAATACGATTGCTCACAAATTCATATAAAAATATCTAAATTTAAATATTACGTACGTTTTAAATTTGACATAATTATACCCATAAATTTATAAAAAATACTCTATCCATCACATATTTATTGAACTACTGTCATTGCTACGAAATAAAAACTAAAAGAATTTAATAGAAAATCAAATTTCATAGCAATTGCTACAAAGTTTGCGTTTACTACTTTTTATCGTCATTTGCCACATAATTTTTGGTAACAGGTATATTATTAATTTTAATTTTTCTTTCGTATATATTATGAATATCGCAAGACTTTATACGTATAAAAACAAACTATTTACAAAAATACACCCCTCTTAAATACGCCATTGTTCGCTTAATCATTTTCACTTTTTTTTTTTTAATAAAGGAATTTCGTCTATCAATATAATTTCTAATATTTTACTGATAATCATACCATGCAATAAATATTCTGAATTTTAAAACGAAACTGTTTCAGTGAATTCTCCGTGGTACAGTAAACGCAGGAAGCGAATATATGCGAGTCAGACGATTCTCGGTCAGTAACCCGAAGTAACCCGGCTCAGGCGCATCCAAACTGCGCTTAGGTATGACACGAGCAATTATCGGCGCACTCGCGCCGGGGAACAGCCACTCACGCCATACTCGAGAGCCCGCGCCGGGCGCCGACTTTTCCTTCGCGTCGGAGCTTCTTCCTCGATGCTTTCCACCGCTCGCTCGCCATTATATTCGCTAACGACGGCTCGTAAAGCCTTCAAAAAATAAAAAGTGCTCAATAATCGTCCGAGATCCCCGCTGAATTCCTCTACATACACCGCGGCCCGATTTCGCGCTTCTCTCGCAACGCCGCGGCGAGCTCTCCTTTTTCCCTTCGGGAGCTCATGAGCTCCCTCCCTGCGACCGCTTTTTTTTTTTTTATTCCCGCCGCGATTTTACAGTCGAGGTTTGATTTATCGAGTTTCGCGCGGGCCCCGCGTGTACACGCCGCGAGCGCGGACTTCCTTTCATTTTTCCCCGGTATGCTGCGCGCCGGTATGTAGGCTCGTCTGATTGTTCGCCGATTGACGTGTATATGTCTGCCGAAGACAATTGGGAGCGAGTTGTACGTGGGATGTCTGAGGTTTCTTGTATTACGAGCCCCATCTCGATGAAAAACAGCCGTTATTGAAAATGCGAGGGCATAGCGTTAACATTTTCGAGGATTGCCGCGGCGCTGGATGCTTTATGTACACAAAGGAGAATTAAGTAGTTACGAGGTAATAATTTCTCCGCATTGTTTTTTCTCATATTGATTTTACAATTTGTATTACAATAACACTCGCTCGGCTTGTTCGGCTTGTCAGTTCGGGACGAACAGTGTTTCGCTTTCTTGATATCAGTACACATATTGTAAGATTATCGATGTTACATCATCTGATTGTAAACTTCGCAAAGATTATGCAACATTAAAATAAATTCTTTCGGAATTGTATATCAAGTTCGAAAAACTTTTTTTTATATTTTCTTTCCTTGTAAGGGATTATCTGCATTTAAAATGAAAAATTAAACTGTTAATCAAGTGGAGTTTAAATTCTATTATATTTTTGTAAGCGATTACACACATTAAAAAGAACTCTGTTTTAATTCAGCGTTTCACTTAGACTTATGTTTAGTGAATTATTGAATTTTATGCTGATAAAAATGGCATCATTATTTTTTTTTTCTACAGGCTAATTAGTACTACTCTCATAAATACTGCAAAAAAAATGCAATTTCCATTAAATCTACGTCTATCCATGACTCTTTTTAAGCAAGATCTTGATCGCAACATAAAAAAGGCCACTGTTTCGTAAACACACTTCTCGCAGCCTAAAGCGCAAAATAATCGTCATCACCACATCGGATAAAGTAACTAAGCCAAAGACGATATCCCTTACGGTGAAAAGATCCAGCAGCGTCTCCCACATGCAAACAAAAAAAAAAAGGAAAAAAAAAAAGAATCTCGTCGGCATCGACGAGCCAGCGCCGCAGATGCACATAATACGCCTATTGCGGCCCCGCGGCTCTCTCCAGGTGCAGACGGGTGCCCCGGCGCGTTTCGCGGGCGTGCAATTTATCATTGGAAAAGCGAAACGTGCTGAAACTATCGGCGCCGGCGATCGATTTGTTTCTACCGCCGCGGAATCGTGCCTATCCCCGGGGCAGGTGCACGTGGCCGCGCGCTCTCAGCTCTGTCCCTCCGCACTTTTTCTTCCTGCGCGCGCGGCGAGATTGGAGCGCGCAGGAATTTACGTTTTGTTTGCTCTCGGCGTAATGCCTCATCGATGTTTCGCGGGAAATTTTTACGCGCCCCGCCGGCTTATGTAACACCACAGCGATGGCGTATATATACATACACTACACGCCGTGGCGAAAATTAGCCGAGACGCCGCGTTTACACGAAAAGTATCTCAGCGTTTGCACAATCGCGATCGCGGCTCGGGCGGACCCCGCGGAGCTTTTTATCGCTCGGATTATGATTAAGTTTTCTGCGGCGAATTGGTCTTTTTTTTTTTTGCTTTCTTTCTCGTTGTTTATATTGATGTATGTCGATTGTGGAGAGTGCGGTGTTGATTGCCGCAGTGTATACAGTTTATAATTGGCCGATTATTTACTATTTGATCGGATTATGTCGAATTAATGTAATACGTTTTTCTATTTAGTGCAGCAGAAGGTCGTTAGGCGATGGCAATTTCATTGCATTGAAGGAATCGGGTGTGTATTTATTTCAATGATTAAATAAACTGCAAGTAATAGAGTCACAGTCTAGCCAAAAATGTTATCAGACTTTATAGCGCAAATTCCAATTCCAAAGTTAACAATATTTCCAGTAAAAATTAGTAGAAGTATTGTAATTTTAAAATAAGAGCATCGCCAAAATAAACCAAGTAAATGTATATTTATTTAATAAAACTTTTATTTCTTAAAATGAAAAAATTTTGATGGATTGGGCTTCGACAAGACAAATTACTTTTTTATGTATACGATCAGAAGGTTAATAAATTTTTGTAGTTGATGGATATTCGGAAAAAAAAAATTTTTTTTAAGTGCAACTACTTTTATTCGCCAATATTGTAATTTTACTATAAAATCTGATAATTTTCTTCGCTTGACTAGTCTGTGACTTAATTTTTTATAAGTATTCTAATTTTTTTCTAAAACTAAATTTTGCAATAAAATTTCTCTCCATGGACTAATATAGTCACATGTAGATTAAGCGACGAGGTGGATATACGCGAAAAAAAGATAATCCCGCTGACGAAAGAGCGATTTGTCTCTATAAACGTTTAATTTTGGCTTACAATAATAATTTCCGAAGGCTTGCTCAATATAACCAGCGACCTCGGAACGATTCCTTTTACGCGGACCACGTGTCCCAGAGAGCAAACACACATAATCCGCGGCAAGGAGCGACACGAGTCAAAACAGTACGCAAATGAAATGGGATTTTCGCAAGCGAGCTTTCCCGACACAATTGGCCGCGCATAATTCTTTTATAAACGCGTATGACTCCGGCGTAGCCCCGTTTAAACGCGAAATAAACGTCGCAACACGCCTAAATAATCACCGCGTATTACAACTGCATGCCGCGCACAACCCAGATTACTCTCTCTCTCTCTCTCTCTCTCTCTCTCTCTCTCTCTCTCTCTCTCTCTCTCTCTCGCGGACGTTAAACTGCATCGCGCCGTAAGAGCGGCCTCTTTCTCAAGCGCGCGCGGAACGAGGGGAAGAGGAAGGGAGGGAGAAAAATTCATTTGGAAAAATAATAGCGCTCGAATTATCGGGCGATAAAAGCGTATAACTTTTGCAACTGCGCGCCGAGCGCGGCGCGGTATTGCGTGCGACGGAGCGTGAGTATGGTATAGCGACACCCGGAGGGCAGGGAATTTCCTGGCTGCGCTTCGAGAGCGCCGTTGCAGTGTTTTGACGACGCGCCGGCGTATATGTATGCTCGTGCAGTCGCGGAGGAGCTCGGTGCACGTTTCGCAATTTTTATTTCGTGCGCGCCTCGGAGCTCTTCTATTGCTCTAGGCTGTCCTATGGACCGCGCCGGTGTGCTGCGTACTTGCGGTCGCGGGAATAATTAGTCGAGGAGGCTGCTGCTCACAATGAGCGTCGTGTTTTTTTTGGTGAGACTTCTTTTTTAGAGCAGTATGCGCGTTTATACTTTAGGTCGTTTGAACATTTGAAGTAATGAGAATTTGGTAATGGGGAATGCAATGGTGGAGGTTTGAGCGTATTGTATTGCTTTTCTTTTCTTGCATGTAGAAGATGATATCGGTAATTAGTTTAGGAGGTTTCTCAATGTTCGAATGTTTGCTTCATGTGTTAATGATGCTTCTGCCTTTTTATAGCAGTATCATTTTTTCGCTAAATAGAAGTCTTTTAATTATTTCGCTTAGAGATTATAATATATATAGTACCTTGTAGTATACAGTAGATTGGATCATAGCGATCATAGATTTTAATTACATTATTTTTAGAACATGAATTTTAGAGCAGTAAAAAGTGATTTAATGATTCGAGAAGAATTTAATTCAATGGAACATGTTTTGAATTTTGGCGGTAACCGGAAAATTATATCCGTGCATTAACCAATCAAACTGTTTTTTTATATAAATGCTTCACAACATCTTGCCATCATTTTTTTTTTAAAGTGGATTTATAGTACCTTAATAATATGAATAAATTAGTATTTTTATACTTTTCTTCCAGGTTTATTTTACAAATAACAGTTTTTTTTAATAATTATTTTAAAATGTAGGATAATTATACGGTTGAAAATGGTTTCTTAAAATTTATATCTGTCTTTATTTTAATTGCATCTTCCTAATGTTTTGTAAACGTTTCTTTTAAAATAACGGAGAAATTTTTTTTTTTAGCTAAAAATTATTATGCTAATAGCGGCAAAATGGCAGGCGAAGATTGCCATCTCACCAGTAAAAATGATAACAATTAAAATTTTCATAATTTTTACCTCACTACAAGGAGCGATTACCTTGTTAGTGATTTTACGCCACAATTACCATTAAGCCTAGCAATTTTTATCTGAAAACTTTCTCCGCGTATAAAATACGAAGAGCACAATATTTTCACGAGCAGAAAAATTTTAACCTTTTTTTTTTATTTGTTCCTTAAATCATTCGTAAAAATTTTCAACAAAAAACCAAAACCACCGCTATAAAAACTCAACGCCGTTGCACCGCGCACAGAAAAATAATGCAATGAAAACTAAAGCAGCCACGGTGCCCATAAGCAGCGGGCACCTCGCGAACGAGACCACCGTGAAAGCCAGGGCGATACGATTGCCGCCTACACGACAATGCGCCATATCGAGTGTGCGCTCGGCTCGGCTCGCGGTGAAAACGTCTAATTACGAGGCTGAATTAACGTCGAAAATCGTAAGTCGGCGTGTCGTTCGATCGCGGCCGACCCCTCAGGCCACTATACGCGGAGTCATTGCTCGCGCTGCAGTCCCCTCCCCCCCCCCCGTAGGCCACCATCCGCGGAGTCATGGCTCGCGCGCCAGGCCCCGCCCCCCCCCCCGTAGCCGCGCGCGGCGATTCTCTCTCCTCGCGGCCACTGCAGTCGCCCGGTGCAGCAATCGAATGGGACTTCCGGCGCGCGCGCACTTAGCCCACACCCAGAATTTCACGTGTTGCGCGTCACACGCGCGCCAGACGGAAACGAGCCCCGCGCGCGGCTGCGACGCGGAGTCATTGCTATTCGAGGCCCGGCGCAGGAAACGGAAACCTTCCATTACGCACCTCTCGGCGAGGAGGAGAGAATGAGAGAGGGAGAGACGAGCGATTTGTACTAAGACGCGCGGGGATCGCGAGCGCGACGATTTCAAGTTTACGCGCGAGTCGAGGCGCGTGGGAGAAAGTTCAAGTTGGGACTTCGTAGGTGGCTCTTGGAAGGAAATGAATGGGATTCGGTAAAGCGGTATATTTATGTTTGTGCTGTCGCAGCTTAGATACTACTGGCGAGGATTGCAAGGATCAAAGGGACGGAATTTTTCGTTGTTATGAATTAGGAGTTTTATGAAATATAAAAGTAATTCATTTGTCTCACAGCTGGTACTTACAATTGATCTGCAGTTCTTAAATAGTAATTAGTGATTGTTAATGAAGAATAAGTCAGAGAAAGGTAAAAAAAAGATGTTTTGCTGACCAAACAAATACGTTAAATTCTTGATTTTCAAGATTTTTTAGAGCAGTACCTTCGATACATTTAAATATGAAGAAACGATATTCACTTTTAAATTTAAAAGATTTTTAATATCCGAATTAGGAATATTATACAACACGTTCCAGACGGAATTCCGTGTATAAAAATTTTATGTATATATGTCTTAGTAGAAACGATTACTTCTTCAGAATTAAATAAACTACCTAAAATATAATTATAATTTTTATGCATACCATTTTTATTAAAAGCTTTTTTGATGAGCAAAAAATCTATTAATACCCTAATAAAAGCTAATTTCATTTTCCTCGCAAATATTAGTATTGTTCCTAATGCACACTAAAATTGAATTAATGGATATTATACAATACTGTATAAAGCTTGCATCAATCTAAAGTGCAACCATTATTCAGTGAGTGCAATGAAACTTTTTTTCATCGTATAGACTTTATTAATTTGTATTTACAATAAATGGCTAATAATTTCTACTTTATATTGCAAAATTTAAGTTTTACGGGCAGATAACACAAAACAATTTTAAGAATAAACTACTATTGTTTTAAATTAATGAAAAGCAACATATTTTCTTATTAATAAAAGAGAACATTTTTATAGCGCTTGCACAATGTAACTCATGGATTGCAAAAGAGCGCCACTTTAACCACACTAACAATTCTTAAAAAAAAGCTATATATTAATAAACAAAAAAATTCAATAGATCATTCAGTTTCCACAACAATTATAAATTACACCGTAGCGGCGAAATATCAGACGAACGCAACAACAATAGATCAAGTCTTGATAAAAGAAAAGGTTGAATGTGTATTAAGAATGTCCTAAGTCCATAAAAAGCTACGCGCATAAGTAATGCACGCACGCCTGCCGATGGGGAATGACGAATCGCGAGCGTCGCCGTCCGCGGCGGAGGAAAGTCCATCGATGACTGGGCGCTCGTCGCGCTGCGGCCACGTGGGCGCTCTCAGCCGGCGGCGGCGCGAAGGCGTCTCATTGAGAGCAAATAATGAATGGACGGATGCGCGCGCCGAATGGTATTACGATAAATCATCGCGCCGATTGCGAAACGCGAGCTCGCGGAGCGCCGGTTATAGGGATTCCGGATGCCTCGCATTCGTCAGCGATGCCTTTTTCGTACTTGACGAATTTCTCGATGCACTCGAGTTGTCGATGAACTCTGCGTAAATCTTCCTTTAGCCGATCGAGTGGGTAACTTGAGAAGTTATTGATGGTTCTTCTATTTTGTAAGAGATTTAAAGTGCAATAGAAGCTGTTACGTGAAGAGGATTTTTAAGGTGTGGGATAAAATATTATATACGAAAAAAGATTTTGGACAAGTTGTGTAAACATAGTTAGAAAATTTTTTTAATACGATTAAGTAAGTAAATTAGAATTTTTATGTGACAAATTAATTGATTTTTAGTCAAAACGGCCGGTACTGAAATACTTAGCTAGATTTCTTTATAAGATTGAGCGGATATTAGTGATTTTCAAAAAAATGGTTTTGTAAAATCATTATTGCAAAACGTTTTATGCATAAGTAAATAAATCACAAGTGTCACGTGACAAATAGGGAATTACTTTTTAAAAATAACTTAACTGGTATTAAAATAGATTATTTATTTTTTTAAAGAATTATACAGTAATAAGTAAGAGATTTTTAATAATTATGAATAAATTCTTAGGAGAACCCCCGAACAAAAAAGTAATATAATAATTGAAATACGGATAGAAATATTTGCTTACAAGGTCACGATTTAAAATATGGAAATGCAAATTGTCGCCATTATAGCGCAAAGGTGCCTGATTGTCGGTCGCTTCTCTGCGCAATATGCGAGAATCGGGTACCTATAACCGCCAGAGCGGCCAGAGTCTCGCTCTGTCTCTCCCGCACTCGCGTACTATACTGTATACGCTTCGTACTATATTGTATACGCTTCGACACTATAGTAAATATAACCTAACACTCAGCAGTTTTGTACATAAATATTCATCAACACCAGAGTATTGCACACTACGAAAACAAAATACTAGCGATGGTCGCGATTCCAAGAAAGTTCGACATATAGCTTTCTCGCTTTTATTAAAAGAGTAACTCTATACCCCCTTTTAAAAACAACATACAGCTGTAGACGCTCGTCAAAAAAGCATAGACGTATCGAGTCAGTGCGCGTTTGCAGGACAACGCGGCTTAGTCGTTGGTCAGAGCTATTCAGTACAATCAGACTCGACGCGAGAGACCGTATTAATTAAGTCTTTAATAAACTAACACTGATTAAAATAATTTTATTCTATACAAAAGTGCCTGCGAAATTATTAATTCGTTTTTTCCGACTCGCAAATCGAGAATGGAGAGTGTAAATTCACTGGTGACCACCTTGGAAAATTTCGGCAAGGAGCTGTGTAACATGAAGAAAGTCATACACGACATGGAGGTGGAAATAAAAAATTGTGTAGTGAGCATAAAAGACGAAGCGGAGGCCGCCGAGGATAATCTGCAACGAATCCGGATGGGAATCAAGCGTCTCCAGCACCAGAAAATCGTCGAAGAGAGAGAACAGCATGATCGCCAGAATTCCCTAAATTCGCCGCCGGTGACCATTAAAAACAACTGGTGGAAGGAACGGTCGGAAATCGACGATGGCTCGCCGATCGACTGGGACAAGGAGCACCAGGAACGCGAGGACCTGAAGTGCTGTCTGATGGTGAAGGAGGGCTGGAGAACCGTCAACGCCAGCCATGAGGAGCTCCAGACGAAGTTCCGCCAGTGGACGGGGAAGGCCATGCAGTGGACACCCATAAAGCGCGGCAAGGCAACAAATACTGGTAAGACGATGATGAACGTGAAATTCGAGAACAAGCAGGACTACGCGAAGGTGTACGAGATGAGGAAGGCGATCGCCGAGGAGGGTCACCTCTTCATCGGTGAGGCGTTGTCTCACGTAGAGAAGAAGGAGAGGTGGACCATGCTCATGATGAGCGAGCGCCTCAAAAGCGAGGGGAGGGAGGTCGAGTTTGATAACAGGAAGATATGCGTCGACGGCGAGTGGTGGAAGTACTGCTGGACGAATGGCTGGCGGAGAATATAAAATGTTTCTCATTTAAAAGCTTTTTTTAATTGTTTTGTAAATCCATAGTTAACTGTGGTTTAGTTTTTTTTAATGTTAAAGAAATTTGTTTTTTTTTTACTAATTAGTATAGTTAGAGTTTCAACGAATAATTAAAAAGCAGAATTATAAAAGTGATAAACAGATGTAATAAATATTTAAAATTAATTAAATATAATATATACACTTTTCACTGTAACGAATTTAATTTTGACGCAAATATTAGTTTATTAAGAGAATGAAATATTTCATTCTTTTCGTAAGAAGTATCAACAAAAAATGTACAGAGTTTAGTTCAGGATATTTTTGTATACAAAATAAATAAATTTAAAATAAAAAATGAAACGTAATTTAATTATCTAATGAAATACTAATCTTATCACCAAGCGAATTTTTACGATCAAAAGATCAATTTTCAGGTACTCGCGAAAATCGTGTCGTATAACAACAATTAGTACTTCTACACAACTGCTTACCGAATCATTTCATTAATTAGACAATCATCAAAGTCCAAGCCGGCAACTCTCGAAATTCCAAAAATTCCCGGACTAATTCGTAATTAGAAAATTTCTCTGCAATCGTAAATCTCGGCGGATAAAAAGTCAACAGCCGCGGGGGCGATTCCGAAAATTCGCAAAAACGTCACGACCCAGTCCCGATGAGAGTGTACACCGTGAAAGGCCTTAAGGCACGCGTGGGCGAAGTCGCAGGAGGAGGGCGGTAAGGGGATACCGGCGATTTTCGCGAATAGCCATGGGTGGCGCGATCGCTTCGTAATTTGCGCGAATTCCCGGCGTAATGAAGTTATTGGGAGGCGGGATGCTGAAGTCTGTGGATTTATGTAACGAGCGTCAAGTGGAAATGCTGGGCAGTGGCATAATAATCTCGCAGGATATATGGTTTGTTTTCCTTTTGAAGCGAGCGAGGTGCTCTCGAGGTAAGAAGGGAACGAGCCGTTGTTTGTAAAGGAGGTTTTCGTTGCATGCACAAATGATATTTGTTACGCTGACGTTTAAATAATGGATTGGGAGTGTATACGCGCGTGAAAGGGTGCATAATAAAAATCTGTTAATACGCCGCGCGATTTCGTTCGGGCTTGCGTGTTTCGCTCGCGATTGAAAATTACTTTTTTTATATAGATGTACTACGTTATTATTCAATTAAGTTGTTATGAAAGCTTAATAATTGTACCTGTAAAATAATTAACGTTAAAATTAAAATTTTTTTGTTCATAACATTTCAATATGTATGTCAGATGTATTTATGCCATTATAATACTATCATTAAATTTTCCTTTTTCATTAGAAATTAGGGATATAACACTTACAAATGCACTGTTGTTATATACATTTCGTATTTAATTTTCATTGACTCTCAAGATGTTTCCTCAAGGACATGGTATTTTCCTAACAGGTCCAAGCTTAATGTAAAAAAAAAATAATAAAAATCGCGTTTAAAGTGACTTTGTATACTAATATACTTTGGTCATTAAAATGGTTAAATGATTAAGATTGGTGCATTTTTAAAATAATTTATCAATTTTATAAGTTTAATAACATCTTACGCCGACAGCAGCGTTTTACATGGCAGCGTACGCGGGCATACCTAATTGACGGCAATTGGGATTCTCGAAACGAAAAGGAGTCGACCGGTTCGTTCAACCGGACTCTCGACTTCGCGAGTGCGCGGCAAGGAGTACGCGTAAATCAGCTCACTCTCGGCGCGGTGGGTCGATCGAAAGAGCCAAGTATAAAAACGGCGCTCGCTCGCTTGAGCCAAACTTGACGATATTGACAGAAGTATCGCCAGAGGCGTGGCTCGCGATACACGAAACGCAGCTGTAACAATTATTTTTCTTCGTAAAAAATGTTTAAAAAAAAGAATACCTATAAATAAATCTTTTGAAATTGATACGTTGCGCAGTACGGCGATCGACGCGAAAATCCCACGGGAGAAAAATCCGTACGATCCACGGTTTAATAAGACATTTCGTTATATTTACGATTGTAATGTGTAATTTCCGCAAAACATTATTTGGAATGTTCGAGACATTACCCAGTAAGTAGAACGCATTTAGAAAAAAAATATATATTCGAAACTTGAAAGTATAAGCGAGTGAAAGAGGTACTTGGCAAATTTCAGGCTTCGAGTGTTTTTAATTTTAGAGTGCAGCAAGTTTATCCAGATTCTTTTGCACTGCATATTACGGCATACGAAAAGCGATTAGAAAAGTAACCTAAAAGGATATGAAGGATATGACGGAAGTTAAAAAATCGAAAATAAAAGAAAGTCAAACTGCCTGGACTTCGGTCGAATATTGTTTCCAATCCGACATTGCGGAGTTCTCTTGTAAAATTTGCAAGGTGCTCATTATATAAAAATATATGAGAAAAATCGAAGAGAAGAAATGAAAGAAAAGGGAACGCATGATTATCGGCACAGTCGAGGTACTGCGTATACTTGTGTATACACCGGCCGGCCGGAAATTTCGAATGCACGGCGCTCACCTACTTGAAACTGTCGTTGCAGTAACGAAAGTCGTGCATTGTGTATGCGAGTATTCGGTTTCGGTGGACTTTTTGATTGGGAGCGGAAAATAGTTGCTCAACTTGGCCCATTATCCCGTCGCATTTTTCTCATTGTCCCTTTTTCCTTTTTCGCCTCGGAGCTTTGAATTCGAGATCGCTGTTATTATTGCGCACGCTGTTATTTCTGAAGTTAGCGAGCGAGAGAGCGAGGCAAACGCGAGCGACGCGGTTTTATTGTCTATGAGTTATGGGTGGCTCGGTGGAACGCCGAGGAATTTAAATCAGTGTTGTCAGTAATGGTTTTTCCCGATTTTTCAATGAATTTATTGTCACCCTCCAGGGAGCAGTTAATCACAATGGGTTCATTTACCTGGGCTCTTTTCTCAGAGTGCGTTTGTCTTTTATCGTTTCATAAATTTTCCGCGTAAATTAGGAAATTTATGGTTCCCGGGCAACGATAAAAATGCACTCGGTGCCGGATTAGAATCTCTCAAATTGTAAGGACCATTTTTAAGGGGACTATTTCAAATCTATTTCAAATGGATCCTGTAACTGTAAGTTTAATGCTAATGTCATCCAATAATTTCTTAAAATTAGAAACATTCTTTTCAAATAAATTCTGCCTTGACAGACGTTTTTCTTTTTTTTTTTAACTTTTCCTTCGTCATCAGTTAACAGGATAGTTGACAATAATTGCAAGAAAGGTAGCACTTCCGGTCGGCATAAAAGACGTAGTTTCCGCACTGTTTCACATTCCG
Organism: Sycophila texana; assembly: GCA_035582955.1. Classification (NCBI taxonomy): domain Eukaryota; kingdom Metazoa; phylum Arthropoda; class Insecta; order Hymenoptera; family Eurytomidae; genus Sycophila; species Sycophila texana. The sequence continues at coordinate 3,231 of JAWWEN010054211.1, read as the reverse complement.
GAAGTGCAACTTTACAGGCGAAGCTTGGGGATACCAAAGAGACACAAAGAATGTAAGTAGTCAGCATGAAGTGAAATTCAACGAGATGAGCTACGCAGGATTATGAAATAAGTGTGTATATACATATGTATGTATATGTATACATGCATATGCATATATATGTAGAAGTTGAGTGTGTCTTATTGGCGCAGAGTAAGACTGGTTATCATGTGATACTTTATACGCACTTTTAAATTTATACTTTTCAATTTTATAATGAGCGGTTTAATTTATTTTCTTGTAAGTATAACTATATAGTTTTTGTTATAAAAGAAATCTGAAAATAAACGATCGAAATATCAAATGCTAATTTATAAAATAATTTTAGCAATACTAAATCAGTGGTTGACAAAGTATACCTGAGAACCAATTTTCATGGAAATTTTATTATTTCCATCTTTCGTTCAATTTCATTGTTACGCTGGTTTGAATGTGTAAATTTCCATTTTGCATTCAAATTCGAGATTCGAGATTGATTGCAATTGAAAGATTTAGATGCCGGACTTGGAAACAAGGGCTGGAAGCAAGTCATTTTTTATTGCGGAATACATGAATATCTAAACGTTTTGATTAATCTGAGGAGAAAAAAGTTAAAGAATGTCAATAAGATCGTGATCCGATTATTAGAACGTATCATTGAAAAAGACTATAGAGTAAGTACAGCTGTGACTAGTGAAACCTGAATCTGATTAGTTCCAAGGTAAATAAATCTTAATAAATTTTATTGCATTTTATATATTTGTTTGTTTAAAATGAAAAATTTTATTATTCGACCAGCTTTTAATTTACTTCAAATTTAGCAAAAAAAAAAGCAGTAAGTAAAAGGAACTATCTACTAATTTCGTAAAATGTATTGTTAGTTATGACTAATAAAATTTTTGGTTGTAAAACGAGCAAAGAATCCTTGAAAAAAGTGACTTAAAAATATCCCGTTTTTATTATAGAGAAAGATTTGATGCTATGATTTCATTTAATTATAGTAAGAGAAGTTATATCATAAAGTCTGTTGTATAAAAAACGTCATAAACATGCAAATATATGCAACTTTGTAATCAACTTCACTCCTCAAATCTCTAAAATATTATAAAAATTAAAACAAGATTATAAAGTTATAGAAATAATATTAGCAATACTGTTAAATGGAATTTCGAATTCTTAGCTAATATAAGTAGCAAAAAGTGCCCGAATCCGATAATAATAATCACATATGTATATAGAATTATAAATATTATAAATCCACTGGAACAGAATATTACTTGTAAAATAATACTCTATCCAAGCTGCAAAGTTATCGAAGATCTTTACATAACGAATAAAATTTCCTTTCTAGGAAGTATGTTTCCAACTATCCCGCCTCACAACTTACGAAAACGTCGCAATTCAAAGCTCCAAAGTCATCATTTTTTCCCCAAACAAACTACGCATTCATTCTCACTACGGTTACCTACACCATTTTAGTTCTCATAAGGCAGCCGTCAGCAGAACAAGCAACAAAACACCTTAACTCAACTCCTACGAGTATAAACATCTCCCCGCAACGCGCTCACCCGTCTCCGCGCGAAATTCCTCGCACAATCTCGCCCGCGAAGAAAAAAAAAACCGAATAGGTGGAGGTAAAAGAGGGAGGGGGGCCCGAGACGCAATCGCGCTTATGGTGAACCGCAATAGGAACAGGTGGACGCGCGCGACCCAATTCCCCGCGGAAAGGAGGCGGACGCTCGATCGCTCGCAGGGGGAAAAAGCGTTTTTCCTCGCGGCCGTACTGCAGCTCGTCGGAAATGTCGACCCTAATTTACGATCGCCGTACACACTCCTCGCGCCCCCCTCACTCCCCCTTATGCGGCGGAAAAAAAGGCCCCGTCGGATGAGTCGCGACCGCCTGGCACGTAAGGCTTACGCAATGACACTCGCTCGCGCAATGATTTACTCCGCGATGAGCGGCAATTAACGCGCCGCTACAGTTTTTTTTTTCTTTCTTCCCCACTTTATTTCTTCGGTCCACGAGAGGCGCGCACTGCTGAGCGCAGAGAGGAGTCCGATTAATCGGCAGCGAATTGTTGCGCGCATCCCGTTGTTATCTGCGCAGATCGGGATTGTTGCTTATTAGCTTGGGTCGTTCGGTTTCGTAAAGCTCGAGAAGGATGCTATGCGAGATTGGATTCGACTTCGAGTGGATGGGAAAGTGATCGGAGGCTGGGAATTTTTATACGTGGAATTGAGGAAGAGCGTTGAGTAAATTATTGGGTTTATTAAATGTGATTCTTTTTTTTTTGGTATTTTTATTTTTTTTTTTCTTTTTATTTTGCGAGAAAACTTTTTTTATCGAGGTAATGCAAGGCTTTCTAATTTGAAAGCGTGAATCAGTGAATGTAATCATTGTCGATATTTCGTGTGACGAAGCATTAGATTAGGCTGATTTTTTACTGAATTAAAATGTTAATGAAAATTAAAAATTAAAAATTTTAAGAGGTTCTTATTAATGGTGATTGTAGATATTCATTTATGCTTGGATTTTATTTTAAAATTTTGATAAATTTGCTTCTAAAATTTGATAAAAAATAATGATGTTTTATTTGGGATGTGATATATGCATATATAATGAGAAGAATTTCCCTATTACATGTGCCAGCATCAGCAATCATTATTAATTCAAACTAAATGCTATGCGATTAACTAAGCGAATTTGTTATATTAATTGGATGACTTGATCGATATCGAAATGAGAATTTTTTTATCGATTCCCACAGATACCAATCAAATGTAATAAAAACATAAATAAACTTATATTAATTACCTTGCATGCTTGCGAAATCCGTAAAAGTATTAAATTATTTATCTCTACAAAGTATATTTATATATCTTTAAAGTTTAGATTGTATTAAATTATTAATAGGTTCCGAAGATCATTTCTTATTTTTCTGTTGCACTAAGCAGTATCACTGTAACCGTAAAACGGTTTGTACAAGATCGTCCTCCTCCGCATACATAAATAACTATTCACACTTTTTATAGTTATAGGTAATCCTTATTTGCATTTTCTAAATTAATTTCGTATTTTTAAATTTAGACTACCTGTTCAGAATTGATATTTATTTCTAAAAAGTATTTAAAAGGGTCCCGCGAAAAAATTGCCGAGGCTGGGAAAATGCCAGTACTGGCCCAATCGTAAAACCGGTACTGGCCCGATACTGA
>JAWWEN010054129.1:0-38483 GCA_035582955.1 Sycophila texana | reverse complement strand
GCGTTTGCTTTTTTGTTTTTGTCGTCTCCGAACTAAAATAATCAGCGCGCGAAGCGCGCGTGTGAATTCTAGTAATAAGTAATTTAAAGTGATGGGTCTGAAACTTTAGGAATGCACATGGCTATAATGGCGCGAAAATTCAAAAATTTGTTACAAATGTAGCATTTTAATTTAAATAATAAAGGAATTTTTGTTTGTTCAGAAGATTAAGTTTTCTAATTAATATAATGTTTTTTTAAATAAAGTTTTTTTAAAAATCGAATACATTACAATATGTACTTAGTATAATACGTTTTGTGTTTTTTGTGAGAGAAAATTATTGATATATAAATTTTATATAAGAAAAAAATTGTACTTTCATGATTTATATTTTTTATGTAAGATAAAAAGTTTGTCGCGCACTTGCGCGCGCTTGATTCCTACTATAAAAAAAATGAAGAAACAATTTTTTTATACTTATACTTCAAATTCCACACTTCAACTGAATCGCAATACATCGATACTTTCACACTTACAAAAATTCACTTAAATTACTCAACGACTCATTCATAAGATTTAGCTAATTATTTCATTAGCCCATCATTGCTCAGAAATAATAGATTCTTACGCGCGACGTCAGCGAGATGAGGATGATGATGATGACGCTTAGAATTAAAAAAAAAAACGCGCGCGTGCCAATCAGGTGCTAGGTTTAGCTTTCGATCCGAGGGGCGCGTTGGAAACAATATAATACGCGCGCGCGCGGCAACGAAGTAACGAAACAGCTCTAATGCAACCCAGCCATAATGCATATGATTTCTAATGATGCAATTCTCTCGATAAGGAGCATACACTTTCAATTTTCATATGCAATCGCATATGCATTTCCTCGGCTATTCTTATACATTATACCTGTCGTCCGCATTGACGTAAGATCGTATACGCTAATTCACATTGAAAATGCGATAATTGCTATGTACGTTCGCATTTTATCGCAACAATTGTTCTCCGAGTTAAGTGACAATTATGCGTTAATGCCATTTCACTTGCTGGTAAATCAATGGAACAACTGTATAAGTATCTTATTATCCCTGAATATTTTATTTCCTTGAAAGTTTTTGTTATGTGTGTATACATATTTTTTTAATAGCTGACTTAATTTTTTTTCCTTTAAATTAACGTTGCACATTTTATGCACTCATATATATTTCTTCGTACATTTCTATTTGCACGCTGCTGTATATGCACCAGTGGAGTAAATAATAAAAATTTCTCAAATTGCATTTTTTCCAATTTATATATGCAACTTTTACTCCGTAGGTGTATAAATATACTATTATTTCTATTTTTATACATAATGAAGATTTAATTAAAAAAACGGTTTATTTCTTTATTTATCTACATATTTATTGTGTTACTCCATCATATATACTTAAATTCTTGGAGTGAACGCAATAATACATGATACTATCACTATAAAGTGCAATAATTTAAATATTTTATATTTTGTTTTAAATTGACTGTGATTCTTGTAATCACTGATTGTTGTGATTAAATAAACGAGTTTCGTAAATTTCATATATTTTGTAAGTACCACAATTCATACAATAAATAACTATTTTTTCAAACAACTGAACATTCACTCTCTGTAAAAATAAATAAGTGAAATTTTACTAAAATAAGTGAATTTATGTTTATTTATTTAGAAGTGAACTTATTCTACGTGAAAAATCTTCCACTTGCTGCAATAAGTGGAAGATATTTAATGTGAAATAAGTGACTATTCACTTATTCTAGTCAAATTTCACTTATTCATTTGTTTATTCACTTATATTAGTGCGAAGTCGACTGAAAAGATTCTATTATAGATTTAACCAGCACAAAGTGTAAGAAACGATCGACTTGTAAACAGCACTTGCAGAGCAGCCAAGCAATTTGTGCCATTTACACGTGATGCAGAAGTCGATCTCCCGAGAAGTCTGCTAAACCCTTCTCGGTTCTTCCAAGCTGCGGGCTCGTGCGATCCTTAACTCGGGAGCCGCGTCGGCACTGCGACCTTCTCGGAACGCGAATCAAGGCGTTCGCCACCTTTCAATCCGAGGCGCTGATAAAAGCCAGCGGCTCGCTCGTCGCTCGGGGGGAGCGTCCCTCCTCCTTCCACGAAATAGCTGCGGCGCGCCGGTGCGCGACTCCCCGCGGAAATCCTACACCTAGACGATAATAACTGCCCCCGGGGGCCTCTCCCAGCTCGCATTTGCATTTTCGTTCTCTTTTTTATCGCCGCAGACCGTCTTTCATCGGTCGAACGCATTTCGCTCGCTCGGTCGAGCCTTCTGCTTTGACCGGAGCCGATCGTATATACGCCGGTATATTATACCTGCGCCCGCAGAAAATCGGATTCTGCTTTGGTGCTTGTATCGATTTTTCAATTGACACTGCGAGATGAAGCGGTTACAATTAGCTTGGTGTAGGTATCGGTTTGCTTGTTGATTTTTATGTTTATACGCTATACACTGAGAGAAACGTTTAGTAAATATTACTATACTGTATGGGAAAATGGTTACAGACTGCCATTATGAAAAAAATTACTACACCGTATAGTAACATTTGCCAGAAATACGGTAAAAATTACAATACTGTCTGGCAAAATTTACTATAAAGTATGGTATTTTTTTTAATGACAGTCTGTAACCATTTTCTAAACAGTATAGTACCCTCTAAAAATGAATAAGTGAAATTTGACTAGAATAAGTGAATAGTCACTTATTTCACGTTAAATATCTTCCACTTATTGCAGCAAGTGGAAGATTTTTTACGTAGAATAAGTGACTTCACTTATTTTAGTCAAATTTCACTTATTTATTTTTTAGAGTAATGTTTACAAGAAATACAGTAATTTTTACTAAACATTTCTCTCAGTGTACGAGGTGTAGACTGAATGCAATTAGTTTGGTGGCGATGCCGATTTTTTAATAGTTGTATATAAAGTACGTATCGATTACAATTAGCTTGGCGACTACTGACTTTTCAATTGATGCTAGAAGGTAGTTTTCGATTACCTTAGTGATTATTGATTTTTCAATGAGGCATAATTATGTTCGTGACTATATATACCTACCTTTCAATTATGATATTTAGAGGAAGAGATCGCATTTACTTTACGTAATTTTGATAAGAAAATTATATAAGGTCCATAAACGAACTGTTTTCAATATTCATTATAATAATTAATTATTATTATATTATTAAAGCCCGCGTAAAAACACTTTGCACGTTACTTCGTGCCTTTTCGCTGAATAGATATACACCTGATAGGCAGAATAAATAAACCTCACGGGGATACTTGTCCAAACAAAGTATATACATATAAGAAGTCTTGGACAAAGTTTTCTCCGAAACTCATCTCCAGATAAGCTCCGGCATCTTGCATAATAAGATTCCGACGTAGAATGCCGGATTGGGATCCCGCCGGATTGATTGACATAACGTATTCGGAATACCTGCATACTAAACAAAGTGTCGGTTAATTTCACAGCACACGCACACGTTCACCATTATAGCGATAGTGAAATCGGATCCTCGTTCTAGCCTCGGGATCGAACGGCTTCTGAATTCGCGGATGAAATAAGGCAAATATTACAAGGTAAAATAGTGCGTTACCAGCTGTAAAAGAAAATTTATCAGAAAATTTACTTTTCGTCAAACTTTAAAATTCGCCGCTCCAGAAAAATGCCATTTAAACAATCGAGCCTAATTATATGTCGCAATGCGCGACTAACGAAAGTATAAATTACGTCGGCGGCCGATCTGGCCAATTACGGGGACCGCGCGGTATATACGCGGCTCTCGATTAAAATTCAAACGGCGGAGTTGCCTCCGTACGGCGCCTATTAAGAAAATGCCTCGGTGTGAACTGAGAAGCCTTATACATCGATCGCTCCGTGGAAGGACACGGCGCGAGCCTCTCTCCACTTAAGTCCGCGAACAAATTCGAGCGCTCAATAATTATACTCTCTGAAGTTCAAGCTGCGAAAAAGAATCAATATAAAATTAGCGAAAATCGCTTCGCTAATCGCTACAAAGCGTTGCTCCTTATTCACTAAAGACTATACAGTGATATTATGACTTTATGACTTGATCTTGACTAATTCACTCTTAACTATGGGATGACCTACAGTATATGTACCGGCTATTTATTTATTTAAAATGACTGTGACTTATTTATCTTGTATTTTATTAAGTATTTTATTTTAAAAACTTTTCTATTTATTTATATACCCGATATTTTTTTAAATCTTTGTAAATATTGTAATTTATAATAAATATCTATTCTATTCAATTCTATTCTATATTAAAAATATGACTAAATAGGAATAAGTGAAATTTACTTCGAATAAGTGAATATAAACTTATTGCACGTGTGATAAGTCTTTCACTTATTCGACATAACACGTGGAAAACTCACCACATAGAATAAGTGTATATTCATTTATTCAAAGTGAATTTCACATATTCATATTTTGAGCGTTCCAGTAAATTTTCATGACTAATTCGATCGTTTATCTCATCCTGATCTTAATTTGTCGATTTTGTAACGCGTCGAATGTGAGGGAGGTTCTCTTTTTTTTCTAATATAAGGAGCGTCGGAGAAAAGGGGGACGCGGCCGACCTTACAAGGCCTCGACGCGCCGAGGGTAACTCCTCCACGAGTCGTGCTCCTCGCAGGCTGCAGTTATGCTCGTCTCTCTCACTCCCGCGCTCAATTGAATTCGCGAAGCGCGCGCGCAATTAGCAAATCGCTGCTGTAAGATCTGCGAATAAAGATGTGTCATGATTGTTCGTGCTCGGCGGCGAACAAAAGCGCATGAAAGACAAACGAGTTTGAGTGAGCGTTACATATAGCGTTAGAAATCTTTCGATTAAATTTTTTGTTTAACGTGAATTTTACAGATATATACAAAATCATCGGTTGCTTAATGAATGATGACAAGATATTTGGTTATTTAAATTTAAAAAAGAAAATTTATTTCTCAATAAAATCGAATGTATAGAGAAGAAAAGTCGTTTTTTTTTATTTAATTAAAGGATCTACTGCATATTAGTTTTATATAATTAATCAATCAAATGAACTTGCAAATAAGTGATGTTCGATCGAAATTATAAAGATCACTTTATTCGCATAAATTAATTATTCTTCATTTGAACTCAAGATACTACCTTCTCTTATACGATTTTAATTAATTAATTTAAATTATAAGTGAACACGATAAATAAAAAAGATTAAAAAATTGAACCTATTAAATATTGTGCCTGTCAGCGTCGATGAATGCTACTACCTACTAATTATAGTTATCCGTTCGGACGGAACGACGAAATGTAATTAAAACTTATAATTTTCTTAAGAGAGGATTTTTAGAAATTATTTTTATTCTTTATAAAATTGAACATTAAATATCGTTTTAATTATTAACGTTTTAACTACTTAAACAAATGATGCGAGTGAAATAAAGTTAAATCTCCTGACGGAAGCAATGAATCAAATTAAATAGAGATCAGAGGGTGACTGGTTCAGGCGGACTGCCTACATGAAAATAAACAGGCGCCACACCCACGCCCGCGCATTCTAATCAATCCACGCGTCAATCCTCGCAAGAAAATAACAATCACCATTCATCCTCCGTTCGCGACTCTTGCAATATAATCGCCGTTCGATCTTCGATACGAAGATTCGTTGCAGAAATTGGCAAATCCCCATGAAGGCAGGGTGGGTGGTGCATATTTCGCGAAGGCGCAGTTACGCAAAATCTCGCGTCGTCGGTTGCGCGAGTAATGACTCCGGGGAACCGACGCCCTCAAATATAACTGTCCTTACGGTTAACGAGCGCCGAAAATTATCTAATCGGCCAGTCTATTTCGGAGGGATCGCATAAGCCGCGAGGAAGTTTCGGTCGTTGGGAAAGGCAATTGGAATGGTGAGATTTGTTTTTTAAACAGTTGTAAAAATTCCGGTTCCGCAATGGCTCATGGCGGCCATCGTAAAAAGCGATAATGTGGAAAAACGAGAATCTTTCCTGAATATTTATTTTCTCATTCCGGAAAGAGGAGGTTTAAGTGCGCCACGCGGGTCCTTTCGACACGTGTGATGGGTTACCTTCTTTAAGCGATGATTTTCTTTATGTAATGATTTGTCATAACACCTGTGCTAATCAATTTATTTTTTCTTTCTGTTGTAGGTAAGTTTTCACAGTAACAGCCGGCACCTGTACGCTAGGCTGCCCATTTTAGTGAGTAAATTATTTTCCTTATCGAACCTTCTGTCATCATCGCCTAGAGTAAATATTGCCGCTATTAGTTTATAAGTCAATATGTTGAAATTGTAATCGAGTTACGTCAAAATTCATTATGGTGTCACGGTAATACCTAGAAACATAAAACATAAAATAAGATATATATTATACATTAATGTTTTTGCATACACATAAAATGATATCATGCAATATTACACTCGTATTTTTTTAAATTACGTTTTTTTTTATTTTGAAGTTACTATACATTAAATAAAAGCTTCAACCATAAAATAATATTTCTGATAAAGCGTTTGATCATGTCTTTTACTTTTCTTTAAAGTATTATATTAGCAAATATTTATTAACAAGAAAGGACGAGTCTGCTACATAAAACAAAATGAATGTCTAGTAAAAATTACTGACAGTATGCTTCTTAGAAAGCAGAGTTTTGTCACACCAGACCAGTGAACACATCACGCTAAATCCGCTGAAGTGAAATGAAGTTAAATTTGACTCCATTGGAAGTCTTCACTCGAAGAAATTCACTCGAAGTTTAGATTGACAGTAACTCCCTTGATTAGAAGTAGATTAAAAATAGAGTAATTTTTTCACTCAAAAAGAGAGTGAAAGGGTAGACCACAGCCAAAAAATTCTACTCTATCAAAATGAAATTAAGTCTATTCTACTCGTGTAAAATGATTATTTCACTCGACTAGAGTAAATTTCAAATTTAACCCTATGAATAAATTAACTCTATATATAATAACCCTTGAAAAAGAGTAAAAATTTCACCCTATAGCCATTTTAGCGTGACGAGTTTTCCTCTAATGAACTGCTATTCCAACATAATGCACTTTACTCTGGTCAAACAAATAAATGTTTATATAATTGTAATAAATTGATCAGTAACTTTCGAGACGCAGGCCCTTGACTGAAGTTCCTTAAAAACTTGAAAATTAATAATAAATCCGAGCAACGCCATAAAGACACCCATGACCTACGCGCAGGCATACCGAAGCCTGTCTGTATCCTCTCGCTCGCCTGCGGGGAAACTGGTTCGCGCGCAATGCGAGCCCCGATGCTGCGGTGGCGTCCCGGCGATATTGCGTTTCCGCCGCGGTAGCCGCGCGCGCGTGAACCTCGCAGCCAAAGGTCGCGTCCGAGGAGCCGCGGATTCCCGGGCTGCGGGTTTCACGCGACGCCTCTGCGGAGAAACTGGTTTTGCGCTCCTCCTCGTCGTCGCGCGCGCGCCGGAGGTGGCTCCTACACCCGCAGGGATCATTACGAGATGCGCGCGGCTTGAGAAACCCGCCCGCGACGTTTATGCTTATTACTTAACGATTATCGACGCTCGCGCCTGTGCCACACATTGTGCCTTTTAAAAGTCAATGAAAAATTTAATTTATTGAAGATAAATGCACGCAGAAGAAAAATCAGATATATATATTTATTTGTTATATTCCTTTAAAAAAAAAAAGAGAAAAAGAAAACCGTTAATTTTTTCACGTATTATCTTTTTACGAGATGTGTTGTATCTGACTTTTGTATGAACTTGTGAGAGGATAGAGGATCGAGAGTACTCGAAAAAAGGCGAGATTCTCGTAGATATTGAGAAACGTTTTAAAGGGAGATTCGACAACAAAGTACTGTGTAAAATGCATCGACCCTGGTGGAAAATATAACATCCTTTATAGTTAAGTTATTCAGAGTTAGCTAATTTTATTAGCTATCGATTAGCTATTTTATAGCTAGTAAATAACTAATACATGGTTAAAAATAAATTTAAAGTAAATACGAATTACAAATTTCGAAAAGCCATCACCTATCGGCCGAGCCGACATGATGAGCTGAGCTGGGCGCTTATCGACAGTCGTTATCGATCTAGATTCGCGAGCCGTTGGACGGACAATCTGACATGATGAGGTGGACGATTCGAGTTTAATTTAATAATATCTCGTTAAGTATACAAATAGCTATATTATAGGTAGAATATGTAGCGTTCTTAACGATATTATAGATATCATTATAGCTATAAGTTAAGCATATCGCACAAAAGTAGCTAATTTATAGCTATAATATATGCTTCATTTTTTTCACCAGTGGAGAGGCGATGTATTTTTTTACGTCAAGGCGATCAATCGAGGAGAGAACACACATATCGAGGCTCTCCAGTTTACACACCGTATAGGCAATAAGAGCGCTCTAAAGTGCAATCGTGGAAAAGGAGGATCGCTGCTCCCAGCTAATCAGCGACCCGGCACTTTCGAATCGACCTCGTAAAACCGCCGGGAATTTTAATTGCCCACCGCGCTCGAGCGTAACGGGCGCGTGGCTGCAGAGATTGGACCGCAGACTCGTGTGCATGAACTACGCGAAGCGCTCGATAATCCGCGACGCGTAATATTACAGTAGTGCACGCTTTACGAGCTCAAAAAATATACATAGTCAGGTATAAAGGGCGAGCTCAAAGATATGTGTGCAATCGAGAGAGAAAGATAGATATATAGACCTTTATTTCACCAAAATAGCAAAAAGTGATACATTACATTAAATGTGCAATGCATGGCATGCATAAAAGATTAACATAAAAATTAAATACATTTTTGTTTAAGGCACTGTCACAGTCTGAAAATCGTAGCGAGTAGAAATAAGCATATTTAAAATAAAATGAGAATAAAAATAAAAAATAAAATCTGCTGAGACTTATTTTTTATATTGAGACAATAAATGAATAAAAAATAAATAAATAAATAAATAAATAAATCTGCTGAGACTAAATTTTCGGTAGTGATATTAGTATACAGTCAAAATCCTTCATTCATAGCGTATGCTAATTATCACAGTTCGGGCCAATAGGCCACAATCAAATCACATTAAAATTATAAAGATGGAGAGAGAGAGAGATTGATTGTTAATTCAAATTTATTTTTGCTAAGGTTTAGGTGAACCGTACAGTAATTTTCAAATGTATACAAATGTAAGTTCACTTAAAAAAATTAAAAGCAATATAAACAAAAAGTATATAATTTCAACAAAAATTCGCTAAATTTTTTCTTTCATTCAAATGCAATACAATAAAACGCTTCTGCATCAGAAAAAAAAAGAAAATTTTTTCTGAATGACAGAAAAAAAAAGAAGCTAGAGATAACAGCACAAATTAAATTAAATCCTCTGACAGCTGTCATATTCTATACTCAAGAAATGGTTAAAGACAGCAATTTTGAAAGAGTCCAGCGCGGGTTTGAGCCTAATGGAAGATGGAGAGAGAGAGAGAGAAAAAAAGAGACAATGCGCGGACTAATTCAAGACTGCGCTCGCGCACTTTCGTAACGCGTGTAATTGTGGGACTCGTAGCGGTAAAAAAGGGCGTGTGTAAGGTGAGACAGAAGGTCGGATTCCGACCGGCGCCTTCGGCGATGCATTTTGATGCGGCGACCCCGTTGCAGCGACGGTATTTCTTACTCGCTTGCGACATGAACGGCTTTTCATGTAAATATTTGAGTAGTTTTAATTTAATTTAATTGCTATTTTATTCTTTTTTTTTCTTATCGTATATCAATTGACGGCCTTTCACTCATTTACTATGATGATTGTCTAAACAGAATGTAAAAAAGGATATCAATTAAATTCTACACTAAACCCTTGTATAAAGGTTCACTTCGCCAAGTATATTTGCATAAAAGGGCAGAAATTAAATCGAATACCCACAATTGAGCTTTTTAAAAATACAAATCCCAAAGATTTTCTGCCGTAATGCATTGTGAAATTTTTTTTATTAATTTTATCTTCAATTTATCATTGCATATTCTGTTAAACATAAGAATTATAAATACATAAACTTAACATATTACCTACGCAAAACGCTAAGCTGCACATGCACAACTTCGCAAATTAGAAAAGTGTAGTGCACATCTATATAAAAAAAAAAACTTAAGTAAATACACAATGTAAATACAATAAACTACTTTATAAAATCGTGTAAACAGAAATCACAATATGTAAAATTGAAGGCTCGAACGTTCGTGATAGAGTGATTAAAAGGAAGAGAAATGATCAAGACGAACACAATGTTGCTGGTGCAATTAAATATGCCGACGTTTCGACGTTTTTATTTAACGTCCTCATCAGGGCTAATAAAATAATATACAGGAAAATAAATTCTTATATAAAAATATAAAAATATTCTAACTTAAGTTTTTCCTGTATATTATTTTATTAGCCCTGATGAGGACGTTAAATAGAAAACGTCGAAACGTCGGCATATTTAATTGCACCAGCAACATTGTGTTCGTCTTGATCATTTCTCTTCCTCTTAATTAGAAATCACAATAATTCATTGAATCTATAATTCACGCTCACGCTTACCTCAGCGTCACGCGCAGCACCATTTGATTGATACCCCAAACAAAACTCTCTTAAAAGCTCGGCATCGGGAGAAAAAAACGATCATTGCGCCGCATCCTCGACAAATGGCCCAGCCGCCCCGATGCACTCGTTCGCCGAGATAAATGCGTGCATCCGCCACAACAAAGGAATCGGAAAGATCGTTATTTTTCCCGACGCGCCGAGGGGATAGACGCAGACACGCGGGAGTGGCTAATCGCCGACTCGCCTTATCTCGGCCGCCTCCTGTGCGCGCGGCGGATAAGGGGCCAGAGGAAACCCACGCGGCGCCACGCCTTCGTCAAAGCGAGAGGGACTATAGTCGGCCTGAACTTTCCTCCTGCCGGGCTTGTGCATTAGCGCGCGATGCTACCGCGGACGGCTTTACTACCGGAATCCCGTAGTAGCAGTACGGATTTTATTGCTTCAAACGCGTTCCTCCGTCTCTCTCTCTGTCTCTCTCGCTCTCGATTTTTCGTCTATTTTTTTTGTTCTTATTTTCCGAGAAGAGCCGTTGCGAAAGGCTGATGCTCGGGTGTTACGCGGTTTTTTTTTTTTATGGAGCCGGGTATAGAGGGTTATATGCTTTTATAGGGGATAAAGAGATTGCGCGGACTTTTATCGCTCGGTGGAGGGACTTTGTTTATTGCCGCGATAGGGAAAAACCGCCGGCGACTTTTCCCCTCTTAAGAAACTTTACTTTCCGTTTAATCAACTACCTTTTTTTGCCGAGTTTCGTAATAATCATCGCGATTAAATTTACAACCGCAATGCACCGACGTCGGGGATAAAAAAAAAAGAATACAACGGCGATGGACCCTCCGCGTGCCCGCGTCTCCTCGAAAATATTCGGTCGTAAATTAAAAGAAAATGTATATACGTAAATGAAAAAAAATAATAAAATATGCTCGCCTCCGTAAATAAAGCAATCGATACACCCTCATAATCCGGTACCCGCGGCCTCTTTCGGCCTCGTCTATTTTCATTCCGCGGACTCATCCGCCCGTCGGGGAAAGAAAAGGGGGATAGGAGTAAAAAAAGGAGCACGCGCATCTTTGGCCATTTTCGTGCGGTCCTCCCAGAATCTCACGCGCGACGGGGGCCCGACGAGACTTAATTGAGACGCGCGTATTAATACATAGCGTTGCTACTTTATAAATAGCCGTTGCATTCCTGTTAAGGTTCACGCGCCTTTGTATATGTCTTTGCTGCATTCTCGAATCTAGTCGTTCTGGAATCGTCTCTATAAAATTTGATTTTATTCTTTAGCGAATAAAATATGTTATCGAAAATTATCCTTTTCATTGATAATTTGTTTAAGTGAAACTCGCAATGTTATTGTTATATACTAGTTAGATTGAGTTCGCTACGCGCGCCTCGTAGGAATTTTTTAGACTACGATGACAATATTTCTCTTTCGACATTCAATTTTTTTTTGGAAAATCGAAATCGAGTTCAAAATTCGAGATCGAGATTCGAGATAGCAAAACCGATATCTCGTCTATTATTTTTAGAGTATGGATGGATGTACACACGGTGATAGTTTATTTTGAAAGAATTTTTTTTAAAAATGCACCGCAGCTTGAAAATTTCTAGGTGCTAGACAAGGATGCATAGTTTTGCCATACTTGTCTAACATCTAAAACATTTTCAAGCAATTTTGCATTTTTTCAAAAAGTTTGCCAAAATAAATGTACGTATAAAGAGCCAAAAAACTCAAGAATAGTAATTTTAGTCTCATTGATTCTTTCAAACAAGGAAATTCAAACAAATTTATAAAACATTATTATATAATAATTTAATTTACGTTACGATTATTTAAATAGAAAACGGAATGGGTGATATTAAATTATTTAAAAAAAAAAGTTAAGATAGCGATATACAATACTGTACATATAATAAAATTATCAAAATGTAGTATTTTTGAAAGATAACACTAAAATAAACGCAAATAATGCAGGGACGTGATTTATCAACAGTATATAACAATCCTTATTTAAAGAAGCAACGCTTTCCGATACAAAAGCGATGTAAAAGCCTCTTCCTCGGTTCACGTTCACTACCTCGAGGAGCCGAGGTCTCTGCCAGCAGTCTCGAATTATCCCGGCCGTAATGAAATTAGTCAACGAAAACAATGAGGAATTTTCACGTCGCTTTCGTAAGTCGAAGAATGACCGGAATCCGAGCGCAAACGATCCATTGTCCATTTTCAAGTCATTGACTCGGTCGTATATTTTTCATCGCCGCTGCGTCCGGCGGCGATGGCGGCCCCTAATCGTCCTCTCCGTTTCCGGCCCCGCGTTATTTTCCCCATAATTCGACTCGCGCGTCACCTGAGCTACGCTATCCTCGATCCAAAGTGAAAACGGATCCTCGAAGATCGACGACGGCACACGCTTTCGCCCGACCAGCCGCAGAATCGCGACTTTATTCAATTTTTATAAGTCCAATTTTTTATGAAACTTTTAAAATAACATTAATTTTATAAAAGTTTTATTATTACTTTTAAAAAAGTACTCCGCAAACGCATTCCCGAGTCGGCGCGTCCGAGCGAATTGCGTAACTGTACATATCTCGGCGAGCAGGGCTCCTTTATTTATCATTAGCGCAAATCCATGTCATGGTGCGCGCGCGACGCGCGTAATATGCAATGCGCGCGTTAAAAGGCACTTTTATTTCACGGCTGCGCGTGGGAGGCGAATATGTTTGTCATTAAACGAGCGATTAAAAAGAGGCGATGTCGTTCGGGGTGATTTAGCGCCAAGAACTGACGTTTATTTGGGTGGCAGCCGCGCGACGGAAAGCGACATTGTTATATATACCGTTAATTAACGTCCCGGCGGCCTGCACGCATCCCCGGCGCGCGCGGAGCGTAAAGAGCGATAGGCGCCTTTCCGACGAGGCGACACGCGAATTACGCGGCCGCCATAACGAGGATAATTGACAACGAGACGAAATTCTTCGCTCAGGAAAGCCCCGCTTCTCGCTGACCGGCTGACTTTGTTTCGTCGTGTGAGCATACCGCGTGCTTAGAGCCCGTTGCAGGGTGTGAGACGAGCTTTTATTTTTCGCACCCATTTTTTTTTTTATTCTTTTTATGAACTTAAATTTAGTAATAAAGGTTTTTTTTAATAAAATGGATATCTGTGATACACTAAGTGAGATTTTGACTTACTTTACTATCATCTTACTGTTTTTAAAATGCTGTTTTAAACATTTCTTAAAAATGGATTATGTTACTACAATGTTTTGTTTTACTATGTTTTTATATGAGAAATTTTAACCATTTGTAAACAAGTAATTTACAATAAACTATTCTATTATATAAAAACATTAGAAACAATTGTCAGTATAACTGGATACAAAATTTCTGTATTATATGGAATTTATGAATGTGGGTCAAAAAACCAAAACTTGAACGAACGCAGATATTTATTTGTTTATAAAAAAATGTTACTTCTTTTGAACAATGATAAAGAACAATTAGATATTGTTTACGAAATTTTTTTCCCTCTCTTAAAGCTATTGGAAAAGACGTATGTAATTTTTTCCAAATAGGTCCATAGTCATATTTCGATGTCATAGACATAAAAATTATTTAAAAAATTGTATATGTCATATATTATAATATAGTTAAACATCAGACGGACTAAACTTCTCTCAATGTCAGTCTGTTATAAGAACATTAAAATTGACTATCGCAAATTTAGTAGATCTTTTCTCTCCGCGTAAAACATTAATGTTACCAATGTACTTAAAAAAAAAAAAAAAAAAAACAAAGCTAGTAAAGCTACAATCGTTAAATTCGTATCGTCACTACAGATCGATACAACAATACAAAAGGCGTTTGACCACAAAACGAGCCAATTGACTCGGCGACAATAAATTAATTGTTCTTAATTGGCTCTCTAGTGCCGACTAAAGCAACATTCCGCCCCGGTGCGCCGGTAATTGCGCGCGCTCCATATCGGACCTGATGAAATCGCGATCGAGTCATGCACGCGCCCAACGAGACGGCGGGGGTGGCCGCAATGAAAACAGGCCGCCGGGCGAAAATATTTCCCTCGTATATATACGACGGAAGCAGGGTCCACGATTCGCGCACGCATAGGAATTCACCTCCTTGTTTTCTCTCACACACCGCGAAATAATATTTGCATTCGCTTCGAGCACAACCGGAGAAAGTCTCTCCACTCTGTTTACTTTAAACACGACCATTGATTTATCCACCGGCGATTTATTTATCGATTTGAACGATATGAAAATTTAAAGATGCGTAAGGTGTATATAATATTTAAAAAAAAAAAGTAAAATAAATTAGTAAAATAAATAATATATTTTGTTTTTTAATAAATTGAGTAATAGCTCACTAATTCTTTTTTTTTATACTCGTGCAAGATTAGTCCGTTTGACGTAGTATTATATTTTACTAACGCGCAGAGAGCATAGTACAGTAGTACATCAAAATAAAAATGTAATAAAACTTTTTATTTAAAAAAAAAAAAAGAAACGTTGAACCTTTTTAGAATTGTTTACGGTTGAAACGCTCGTCAAAAGATTATATTTGCATAAAAATTCAGGAAGAATAGCCGCGCGAAAAGCGAAACTGAAAATAACACGGAAAAAACGACGAATTCAAGCGACCGTAGCAATAACAAAGCATCCGAAAGCACGGAAAGCGCAAATTGGGAGCTTAAACGTCATCCAGCGTCTTTACGCCTCGTACAATTCTACGAAAAAATTAAAAAAAATAAAAAAATAAAAAAAAATGGACGAATCGAAGGAAGCCGGACGATAACCCCGAGTGTCTCACCGTCGAACGCGCGAGATCGCCGAGGCTTATCGTCGATGATCGCCGCTACGGTGCGTGCGCGAATGCGCAAGGACGCCGCGGGAATGCGACGCGCGCGCGCGAGGGAGATGGGAAATAATGGCCGGGCAATTTGCGATCGAGTGGCTTGCTCTGCTCCTCCCTCCCCGCCAGCCCTGCGCCTTTTTTTTTATCTCGCCAATTATCCGTAGGAATTTAACTTCGTCATATTTCGCCTCGCGCGCGGTTTATCCCGATAGACGGAAATTTTCGCTCCGAGGGCGTGCGAGTCGTCTAATTGGGATGCGCGCAGGCGCGGGAAGCGTATATAAGATACGATGGACCGTGCGCGTTATTTACGCGCTTGTGTAAGTGAAGTATCGGGTTTAAACCCTTAAGGTAGTTCTTATACATATTTCTTTTTTATTTATTTACTTATTATTTTTTTTTTTTTTTTTTTTTTTTTTGTATGAAGTGGACAAATTTGAGAATTGATTCGAATGCGTTTAAAGTATTCAAGTTTTTGAATCTTACTAAAACATAAATTGGCTTAACGACACGTTTTACGGAAAAAGAGCTTGAATGGAAAAGGAAAGAAAATTTTTTAAACGAGATTGAAGTCTCTATCTTAGCTATACCTCTTCGTATGAATAAGTAAAATTGAACTGTGAAATGTCATATGAAGTAGATATACTTATGAAGCAACTATAGATTTTGTACGTGAATTTCGCCTATCGACATTTAACCGGAGAATATAAACAAAGATACACAAACAAATAATATTTTAATAATACTTAAATTAATCTTTCGCGTATATATCAGTCTGTAAAAAAACGGCATGTTTTCTTCGATAAAAAAAATTTTAAATAATAAACAAAAAGTAAGTATATATAACCATAAAAAAAATCGGTATCAAACCGTACGTGATCGGAGGCGTTACACGCGATTCCGAAGAGTCACGGCTGCGTCCCGGGGCATTGTTGATCTAAAGCATTCGCAGCTCATATAAAAGGAATCGCAGCCACAGTATAAGAGAGGAATTCCAGAGGAAATCGTCCATTCCACGGTGTACGTCTCACTTACGAAATGATTGATTCCTGGCGGTTATGTACGCGGGTAGATAGGCTCGTACCGATTCGAGGCCACGGGGGCTCGAGGCCGCAACTCCAGATGATACGGATTTTCGTCTTTGAATAATATATATGTATACATACATACATACATACATGAATAGCCTTTTTTTTATCGCGAAATCTAGCGGCGCTTGCGCGCGTAGGAGGAGACTGGAATAATAATGCAACGTTGGGTTGCCTCGTCATTTGCTATGCGAAATCCCCGCGACGCCCACGAGCGGGCGGCTTTTTTTTTCTTCTTTCGATTCGAATGAAATCGGTATATCCGGTTGAAATTCGAAGGATGTCAGGCTATAGGCAAATCTTTTTTTTTTCTCTCTTCGCTGGAGTGATGTTATTTTTTTTTAGATTGTTGGATAACTTAATTTATACTGTAAAATTATTACGAAACTTGACTGGAAATATTTTTATCGATTGTGATGTATATAGATAGACATAGAGGAGGAAAGTTTTTATAACGAGTGATCGTATATTTCTCGATCAATCAGGATCAAAGTTAATTCACTCACTTTTTGATATGTACTTAATTATGTAATTCTGTAACTAAAATAAATAAAAAAAGTTATTCATCATATTACACAATACACTATTTATACGTAGTATATAATTAAATATTTATTATATATTCTAAATCATAAAATATTTAGCGTATAGTAAAATAACAATACAGTTTTTATCGTTTAAAATAAATTTTCGAGTTCTTAAAAGATCCATAGCACTAAAACTATGCGCGTCAAGAAAATACGATCACGCATAATACATCGGTATTCTCGTATCTCCTATCACAAGGCTCCCTGCCAATCAGAATGCATCTCAAACCGGCATCGGAGAAAAAAAACATTTTTAAAAAATCGCGAAATCATCGAGATAGCGCCAGTGAAAAGTCCGCGTCGACACACCCGTGCATTATGCGGCGCTCAGTCCCTCGGCGGCTGAATACGCGTAGATACTCGCGTGGGATGTTTTCCTTGCAAAATAGCCGCGAAGAAAGGGATCAGCCTCGTCGAAGGCTCTTATGAAATTTCATTGAAAAATATGTTAATTGGGTGTATCCACTTTGGTGGCGACGAGCGTCGAGATGTCGGATAACGATATTAGTTTTTTTTTCTCGATATGTACAGTACGCGCGAACGATACTCGACGGAAAAGAAATGGAGTGCGCGGAAATATAAATTTTCGACGGCACGAAATGTAGAATTGATCGAGTGACTTGCAGCAGCTTCGTTAAGTGCGCATAATTAGCTTAAAAGTAGTTTGCCTTGCTGTACCATATTCATACATTAACTGGTTGAGTATAGCTAATAACGGCGTTAAACATTTTTAGTCAAATTATATACGATTTGAAATGAACCAATATTTATGAATAAAGTATCAAACTGAAGTTTACTTCAATTTAATTTTAGTCTCTATTAAATATTTACAGATGAAAGTATGTAAAATTTTTTACGAATAAAATATGAATAGTAATTAGTAACTTATTTTATATTATGAAAAATCGTCCACTTTGTTTAATTGTGAGTACTATACTTTTCCTGTAAAATACAATCACTACCGTACACTACAAATATTCATATACTTTCGAAATTATAAAGCATTTGGCACCGGAGTCAAAGAATATCTTAAAAATAAATATTACACTATACAATGCACACCCCAGCCGTCCTCTCGGCTCACCCAATTATTCCGCTGATCTCATTCCCCGTATCGCACCCGCTTAGAAAGTCCGGCCGACGCGCGCAATAAAATTTCTACGACCGAAAGGGATCCGCTCGTTGTCATTCCGCGCATCTCACCTGCGGGCCCGCGCAGCCGAAAGGAACCCACGCCTATGCGGCCCGTTATCCTCTCGAGCGATCGGCAAAGAGGCAACCGAAAAAAAAAGAAACGAGATCGGCCAAAATAAACCGTCCTGACTCTCAAGTGTCACGCTTACAACAACCCATAGGCGCGGCGCGCCGCCGGACTCCGAAATATCTTCCCCGGCATCTCGCGCTTTTACGCGAGCGCGCCTCTGTAACCCAGATGATCTCGCGAAAGTTCTATTTTCGTGGGACGTACGCGCCGGGAGAACTAAATACCTAAGCGCGCTTCTGTACGTAGCGCCATACCGTTACGGACGGCTCCAAGGCAAGGCGACGCGTGTTTACCGCCCGTACGTGAGCGGCTTGTCCGGTAAATAGAGGAATGCGCGCGGCAGCGATTACACGGCGAGTCGCGCCGTCCGAGATGGTTGTATCGGACCGGATTGTTCGTTCGACTACTTTTTTTTTTCTTCTTGGAAATTTAAAAGTGCCCTGTGATTTCTCAGAGGTTTTGGTTTAATTTAACTATTTTTTTCTTTTTTAATTTAAGTATTTTTCTTTTCTGTAAAGAAAAGGGCTTTAATATCGGTCTTAAGGAAACAATATTTCTCGAGTGATAGCAATTGCCCAGCCACTCGGGATCACTCGGGAAATATTGTTTCCTTAAGACCGATATTAAAGCCTTTTTCTTTATAAAAATCTAAGGAACGATTGAATCTTTTTTCATAGAAATATTTTTCTTTTCGTTGAGTTGGGAAACTTAGCTCCTTGCTTTCCAGTGTTGGACCTGATTAAAGCTATAGATGTTTACGTTTATTTCAAGTCTCCAATATGTTATTATCCGTAAATTTATCGAAATTTATCTAAATTAATTTATTTTTACGCGGGTAATAACTTATTGGAGACTTGAAATCAACTTGAAATTGAACTTTTTCAAGTTTGGGAAAATCTAAAGATAAAGTTTATCTATAAATTAATTTATTTTTACGTGGGTATACACTTGATACACTACACTTATACATTTCGTTTTTTCTTGAATATTAAATGCATATTTTCGTTTAAAAAATTTGTTAATATAAGTATAAGGTGAAAAAAATATCGTTCGTTTATCGCTCGTTTTTGTGAATCTGCATTTAAGTAATGAATCAAGAGTGCAATGCAGTCGGACGTCAAAGAATTAAATAAATAAATTAATGCACAGTCGAATATTTTGCTTCATTATTCCTGTTCGTTGCGGTGATTTTTGGTGCGGCTTTTCGTACATTTTATGAGGGATTTGCATGCAATTTTAGTGAGTTGGCGAAGGACTTTTTTGCGCTGCTTGACCGGTTCAGATGCTTATACATAAACATAACTGCTAATTCCGTAGTATTACCGTCGTTAATGTTTCTGCAAAAATTGTTGAAATTAAGCGGTTTTTGTTTATGAATATAATTGCGGGTCACTTTTTACTGTACTACTCGTATTCGTAAATTACAAAATCACTTCCTCATTTTTACATCGTGAACAATATTCATCTCTCATCGAATCACTGCATCAGTATCACTTTCTTCCCTCTAAATATAAAGAAATTAAATAAATAAATATTCTCAACTTAAGGTAAAGGTGAATTTCATTATTATACATATTTAGACATTTGATGGATCGCGCCGCATATTACAACATTAATATTTCCACTGCAGAATAAAATTTAAATTAATCCTGCGAAAATTTCATATTGTTATACTAAATACTTGCATTACTCGACAAAAAAAAGCACGTACGATACGATAGTGCTAATGTTCTATTCTACTCGATTCTATACTCGAACATTTTTATTGCATTGTTTGTATACAAAATCTTAATGAGATATATTAAGAAAACACGGGCCCTTCCATTACATCGAGCGCGAACGAGGAAAAACACATACGGCCAAGGAGTAATACGCGAACAATGTTGAATTCGCATAATCGGATAATGAGATTTCCCCACGCGAATTTTTTTTTTTTCTTTTCGTACAGGAAGGTAAATCAATGATTGTGTTAAGCAAGGACGATTGCGCAATGCACCACACGATACATTGTAATACAGCCTGATTTAAATATCAACTTACCGGAAATTCCAAGGCGTACCCCATTAAACCTGCCCGTACGAATGTGCCTATATACATTGATAAATCAACCCTGTCGAATCGGCAAAATAAATCGGTCGATTCATGCGATGTGAAAATTGCACCCGAGAGACGATTTTCCGAAAGCAGCGCCGTATTGTGTGCACAACGAAAAGGGACACTTGTACATCGAAAGTGTTCTTATAAGGTTCCGAATGATGCGGGACAAATCGCGTTCCGATCGAAACGAAATGCAATCCGATAAATATCGAGAATATCGCAAGCTCCCCTACGATATACATACATATATACATACCTCGAATGGCCTCCCATCGGAGGGACAATCGACGCGATAATTCAATCGCAAAATTAATAAAAGCCTCGGCTATACACACACACACACACACACACACACACACACACACACACACACACACACACACACACACACGCACGCACGCACGCACGCACGCACGCACGCACGCACGCACGCACGCACACACACACACACACGCACGCACGCGCGCGCGCACACACACACACATGTATGTCCGCGAATATACGTCCCGATTCACTCGTACACGTACGGGCATACGTTTAAAAAATTCCATTACGTCGTGCGTCGATAGGAATCGATTGGAAACGGGCTTTCTCTCCCATTCCATTAAGTGTATCTCCCGTCGTACTATCGCGATCTCCATCGGCGGCTCTCCGCCTCGCGTACAGCGGCGCCGGTCTCCTCTCCGCGGCGAAAATGCTTATAAATCGCGCGCAGGGCATGTGCGTATGTATATTACACGCCGATCGCTCGTCCAGAATTTCGCCTCGCCGCTCGTTACTCCGGCCACTCGCGAGGCCCTTGATTTACAGGCATGGGCCGCTTATCGCGCGCCTTGCCGGGCTTATATAGGCGCGACCGATAAGGATACCGCCCGGACTATTGTTGCTTCGGACTTTTATTTATATGCCGGGCTTGGCTTGTTCGCGCGGGCGGGGATTATTACGCAAGGAGGCCGCACGCCGAGGAAGCGATAGTAGATGTATGCTACTCGTTTACTTATAGTTATTGTTGGAGATTTTGAGGGTTGACACAGTTTTTCTTATTTCTCGTCGATTGTGCGTTTGCTGCGAAAAGACATTTTGAGATATTTCCATATGAAATTGTTATTATTTTTTTTTTTTTAAGTTTAAATTATAAATAATTGTACACTGAGAGAATTAAATGTCTAGTGAAAATTGCTATAATGTCAGGGAAAATGGCCTGCAAAGACTGTCAGTCTGAAGAAAAGTATTACTAAAAAATTATAAAATCTAGTAATTTTGTTCAGAATTTAAATTCTGAAGCTTCTTTCCCAGACGGTCCAGTTATTTTTACGCGAAAAATTCGCTGAGTATATTACACGGTAAAAGAAGTTTGTGTTTTGTGTCTTTTGATAGGAAATTAAACAAAAAAAATTTGTTTATTTTTCATACAGAATAATAATTAGTACACAAAAACTATATCCACTTGTGGACCGCAATCTTACAAACACCAAAATAATGTTCCTTTTATCTCCGCTCTATCTTAATCATTCTTTTAATGTTTAGAATTGAACGAATTTTTAACAGTGTAAAAAATAATTACCCGTGTGTTTTATAATAACAAACGCCTGCTCCTTGATAATTCGAAAATTATCGCCTAAATTCACAGACATTTTAAATTCTAAATTTTTAACCGTGCTCCAAAAAAAAAAAAA
Source organism: Sycophila texana (assembly GCA_035582955.1). Taxonomy (NCBI): domain Eukaryota; kingdom Metazoa; phylum Arthropoda; class Insecta; order Hymenoptera; family Eurytomidae; genus Sycophila; species Sycophila texana. The sequence goes on along the minus strand of JAWWEN010054129.1, from coordinate 16,264 downwards.
GAGAGAAAAAACCGTTGACCTCGACTCGAAAAGGATCCTCGCCTTATTCGAGTCACGATCGCTAACCGAACGGTTCCCAAATCACCTAATAAGTCGCGCGGCCGCACCTCGGAATCTCCGCGAATCTCCGGTATAGTATCCATGCGGCGCACGACAGCAAAAGCAACGTGACTCGCCTTCGCGTCGGGAGGTACGAAGACAAAAATCGCGTGTATAGCATCGCATACTTCCGGCCTGAATTTTCCCGCGCGCGGCCTTGCGGCCGAGAGATTTCGACCGTTTGATTGGCGGCTGATGGATGGGGTCGCTCCGCGGAATTTCGCTTGCACAGCCGAGACGCATCAGCTTCTTTCTTTCTTTCTTTTTTTTTTTTTAGTTTTTTAAAGTCGGTAAAATGGGGCGATTGCTATTTTTAGCGATTGGTGTGTGTTGGTTAATTGTATGCTCTCGATCTAAAAATGTAAAATTAGTTTTAAAAAATGTCAGTTCAGCGACGTTTGTATACGAAAAGCTATTTAGACGGATATTGGGAAAAGGGATATATTTCCCAATGCAGAATTTTGTTTTTTTAATAAACGGTACGGTGTTTGTAGATATACAATAACTGATATAAGCTTGCTTATAAACGATATTTGATTGAAAGGATAATAAATTTTGATGATCGAATTTCAATTATACAATGAGTTGCATCTGCTCGAAGTTATATCGGCGCGTAGGAAAATGCGAATGAATCTTAAAACGATTTAATGATGCTATTATATTTTAATACATTACGCCGGTATACTTACGAAACTTTGGGCACTCCATTATTTATGCACTGCAAGCATCAAAGCAGCTAATAAGCCTCGCAGTTTATTTATCATATTCTCGAAGCATAAACACTTACAAAACCAATGGATCACAAACTATATAAGAATAGAATAGAATAGAGTCATTAAATATAAACAAATGGTAATTCGTTTTTAACGAAAACCTCCTACCTCAATGATACCCTCTCTCTTTTCTACGAATAAAAAACGCACCATCATACTGAGCAGCAGCAACGTCCAAAATTCAAGGCCACCACCTGATTAGACTTTCAAAGCGATCCCCGCGAGGTACACGCCATTTTAGCGGCACATCAATATATATACCCGTGGATCTCCTCGAATCGCTAGAATAACAATTTTGCACACCGGGACAAACGAGCCCGCAGAAATTTCGCCCTATCGATCGGCATTTTGTTATTTGCGAGGCTATTTTTGCTAGTCCTTTTTCGGGGTGGGGATCGAGCCGCTGCGCAGCTACAATCCCTCGAGATTATTGATGGAGGGGAGGAGCGCATGCAAATTCGTCGAGTGGGAGGGTAGCCTTGAGAGAGAGAGAGAGGAATTTGTCTCGCGCTTTATCTCCGCTTCACGATTGTGTTTATTTGTTTAGATTGATCTATTGTTTTTCTCGATCCTCTCTCTTTTTTTTTGCGAGTTGAATAATAAATAACAGTCTGAGGTTGTATAAAAAAAAAATTTTTTTTTAGCTATATGCAATATTGATAGATGTAGCTTAATAAATATAGTATAACAATAAATATAAATATTATGAGGTAACTTAAAAGAATGTATCTTTAATAATATGATACTAAATTAAAAATAGTATAATATGCAAATCATACTGAGATTGGCTTTTCTATATAGAATAATTAAAAAAATAATTTAAAATACACAGTATAAGAAAGCTATATTATAGAAAACTGACTTAAACATAAATATGAACAGGTATAATCATAATTATTTTATAAAACAATCTGATCCATTAATTAATTTTTTTATTTAGATTTAAAGGACTTTCAAGAACTTCATAGCTTTAAAATTATAAACTATAACAATAAATTTAGAATAAAATATATAATCATAATAAGTTAAGAAGTTAAAACAACAGATATTACTTAAAATTTGATTGCGAATGAAAGCAACGAGTTTTTAAAGGCACCAATACTCTCTAAAATTGAATCAGTAAAAAACTACTAATTCATAGTGACTATGCACTAATTTGAATAGTGCAAAGTTCTCCACTATAAATTAGTGGAAATCTACTTGAATTAGTGATAGTGAATTTGAAATAGTGAATAATTATTAATTTCCACTAATACTGAGTAGAAAATTTTTTTACTTTTTCAATTAGTGAAATTCTACTAATTGATAGTGAATTTTACTAATTGATTAGTGGAAAATCTGTTCACTAAAAAAATTAGCTGAATTCTCACTAATTCAACTTTAGAGAGTAGAGCCGTATGATATTTGCGACCAAAGCAAGGAAAGTATTTACTAATTTTTTATGACAATGTATAACATACTTATAGAATGTCCATCCCAAGTGCAGCTGATTTTAAATGAAACGACAAATAAAAGAAAGCTAGATCCAATCTACATTCATTCGAGCAAGACAAGATTAATAGTCATATACAGCAGGAACATTCAGTAGTAATAAAACTAGTGCGTCAACCTCCAGGGCAGATAAAATCGCAATGAATACGAAACGTCATCATTTTGCAAAACACCATTTCTCCCGACGCAAAAAAAAAACAAAAAGAGAGACAAACGCATTCCCCTCTCACCTCCCCCGGCAATTCCATCGAAAATATTGTTATCACCGAAGCGAGCAAAGAAATTCGCGCGGCGCGGGCCTGCAATTCGAGCGTTTCGAAATCAGTCGCGCGCCTCGATTCGGGCGCAATTTCAATAAAAGCCCGCGCGGAAAAGCCAATAATTCCCGCGCCCGGCGAACGGCCTGGTATAATAATGCCTCTGGCGTATGCCGGGTACACTTACATATACGCCGGTGCATGTGTGCACGTATAAAACAGCGAACGAGTCGCGCCCGCGAGAAAATCCCTCCCTGATGCAAATGATCCGTTGCTCAACCCGCGCTCCGATTTTCGAGCGGGCGAAGCTGCGCTCGCTGAAATTCCGGCAGCTGCCTGCGCTGCGGGGCGTGGCCGATTTTTGCCGAGCGCGCCGAGACGGCGCCCGCCGGAACGGCCTTTTGTCCTTGCTGACACCTCCGCCGGAGGCACGCCGCCCGATGTAGTTTTTTTTCTTTTTTTTCTTTTTTTTTTAAGGGCGGTGTGCACCTCGAATAATCATTGATTGATTTGATTTCGATTTGCTTGGGCAATTGGTAGGGATAACAATGAAAAGATTACAGTATAGAATTCTATACAGAAATTGTTTTGCGCTATTGAATTTTACGGTGTAACTATAGGAGAGTATCCTCAAATTTCCGGGTCAATGATGTTTTTGAAACTTTGGAAACATGTTATAGGATCCAGTGAAATTATATTGATTTCTGGCGTTATTTTCCTCGAAGTATCATATTTTCTGATAACGTAACTTAACTTTTCTGATAACAGAGTACGTTAAAAAAGTAAACGAAAGTTTAAAAAATACCGATAATTAATTTGATGTGATTATCGAAAAATTACATAAAATTTGAGTATGCAAATTTGAGTATTCAACTGTATAAAGCAACTGCTGTTATAACACATCGCATTCGTCTTTTGCTCTAATTTCGTTTGCTTTTAAATGAAATTCGTATAAGTTAAATAAGAGTTGAATTATTGCCAATTAATGAAATGCGATATTTTAGTGGAAAAAACTTCAAGAACGAATTTCGCCAAGAATTTTAAACTCCTCAAATTTTAGCAGAAAAAATTGGGATTCAACATTTTTAAAAAACCTAACCAGCATTTTTAAAAAATCCGCAATAACCAAATACACTTAGTATAATCTACTCTATAGTAAGACTTTTAATGAAATTTAAACGCCTGAAATTTGTACACGTGCGCACACTTATATTTTACTTTCATGAATCATCTAATTATTGAGTAAGCGAATAAATCGTTATTTATAGAATTTAAAACGAATATTCACTTCACATAATTTGTACGTGAATTATATCACTAATTCATATTTTTACATTAAAGAAATACTCATCAACTCTCATTTCATTAGACACATCTATTTGTCAAAATCCGACTGCGAAATGTAAAAAATAACCCCCAAGTCTTTTATTTCGATAAATCTTATAGAATAATTTCGCTCTTAACAATCAATCAGTCAAAATTTGCACGTCGAAGAGGTATTCATCAGACTCATCGCATTTCGTTCGCGAATTCGAAAGTCCCGGAAGAGGCAATAGGAATCTCGCGTAAACGTCAGGGATTTCACTCCAAATTGACGTGTAATGAAGAGCTATCACAGGTAGGAGAACCGTCACGTTTCACATTCAGTCCGTCTTACCACCATAATGCCCATTGACGGACTCGCAAAGACGCGAAATTTCTTCAAATATTTTCATTCGCGCAAAAAGTTTATTATCATTACACATGGCGACTGAAAGTACTTTGACGAGGCGAATATTAAAAAAAAAAAAAAAAAAGTTGACGTGTGTATTATTTGCACGTTTTCTTTTTTCCCTCTTTTTAAGAGCGACTCTTGAAAAAGGTTCGTTATAGAGAGAAGAGAGCAAGACATCGCCAGGCTTTAATTTGAGTATCTCGCTGCTGTATCGGAGATTTGTATTTCTCGTATCTCGCGGATCTTTAAATTTGAATGGGTACGTGCACCGCGCGGCTCTACACACGTTGCTACATGAATATTACGAATTGGAACTTTCCCCCAGCGATTCGTGTGCGACTCTTGAATTAAACTTGTACGTCAAAAAGTACACTTGGAAAATAAACAGCCGGCAAATATCACGTTATTTCGTGTACACAATATTTTAGCTCGCAGTGTGTATATACTTACGTGACAAGGAGTTAGATTTGAAAAGGTGTGATTTGACTTATGATGAGGATAACGTATTTTTCACTATCGATCGTTAACACACTATATTGCTGAATTGCTTAAAAAAAATTTGCAAGTATTATTATTAAATTTGCATATCCATTTTTAATTTATTCTTAAGTACACTGTATTGAAGTTTGCAATCATTGTTTTTAAGCTAATTATTAGTTTCTTTTTTAAATAAGCAAAGTCGAGGTTAAACTTAGAAAGAGAAAATCCGTTGTTCTTTATAACAAGAATTAAAATCGTGGTTGAATAATTGAAAATTATACGCTTTTTATTTTTGTTCATATGACATAAAAATTTTATTTGAAAAAGCAGCTTTTTAAACAATAAATTTAATTCTCGAAATAGCAATTTTAATTCTTCTCGGAATCGAAAATTAGAAATAGAAAAAAAAATTGTTATAATAATTATATGATAGTGTAGTCGACTTTCGAGGAAATGTTTCGGTAACGAAGGTTGCAATCGCACTAATTAACCGACGTTTTCAAAACTAAGATCATATCATAAATTTCAGTTCTCACCAAAATTATTTTTCTGTCCGACTCAATAGTAGGACCACTTTATTGATTAAAAAAACTTATAAAAAATTCAAATTATTTATTTTTTTTTTCACGAAAATAATTGTTATAAATATAATTTACATTGCATTTTTTTTTTTAAATTTTATTATCTCTATCAAATTTTTTTATAAAAATTAAAATTCACAGAAATTAAGTAGTATAACAATTAAAATTCACAGAAATTAAGTATTACACCAAATCAAACTTTCGTCCCGCTTTCCATATGACAAAAATATCTCTTAAAGGCTAATAGCCCAAGATAAAATAATATAATGTATCCTTACAAATAATTTTTCTATACATCTATACTAACCACACCGCAGCATCATAAATTTTCTTCGCGCGCGCACTATTAATTACCAAAGGAGCGTTCGCATACGATCAATCATCCGCGAAGTAATTCAGCCTTCAAATAAGTAAGTAAAGGACGCGTCGAACCGGCCGCCGTCACGAAAGAAACGCAAACTCAATATACACTCCGCGGCGCGAAAACGAGAGCCTTGAAATCGCGCGTGTAAGTAATTTCCTTCGCGCGTCGCGCGCCGTTGGTGAAAACGAGCCGCGCGCGAGTTTCGCTATCGTTATCTACTCGCCGCGGGCGTCTCTCCGCAAAAAAAAATGAGCCGCTCAGCATCGCGAAAAGAAACACTCGGACATGCGCAAAGTACACGCGCTTTTAATTTCGCCTCACTTTATTTAGCACCGCGCGCCTTGCTCCCGGGGACTCCCGGGCCGATTACCGGTAGGAGGGTGGGGGGCGACGTTTTATTGGCGCAAGCGTGATATGATTACGGGGAGAGTTTTTGCGCGCGCAATTATCGCGCGCCAAGGGGAGAATTTATGCGTCTGCCCCGACGAAAGGCTGACTTTTACTTTTTTTTTATATTCATTCTCTTCGAGCGCGCATTGCTTAGCTTATTCGGTCATTTGTCCGAGTTGGCCGTTTTATACTTACTCGTTCGTAACGGATTTACACGATTGATTGTCAATTGGTAGAAAAAGAAAAATGTTACATTAAATTTTACTTTACACAGTTTTTGTAATAAATGGGAGATATGTATATATGTTTAAATGGAGAAAAATTTTCTATAATACTAAAAATTACAAAAGCCTATTTTAATGTCGTCACAGACTGCGACGTTACTGTGAAAAAATTACAATAATTTCTTATAAAATTTACTTTATTATATTAATTATTTTAGTAAAAGTCACTCTACTCATTTTTTGACTTTATCCGCGCGCTTTAAGTCAAGTAGTTTTTAAATTCAACATTTTCTCTATATGTAGGTACGCGTATGTATGTTGCAAATTTTGTTGAAGCTGTAGAAGACTGGATTTACATTTTTAAGTGCCTTTTGTATTTGCAACTCTTTGCAAAAAAAACTATTTCCCAGTAAAATACGTATAAGTAGTACAGTTATGCCACACTGTTCCCCAACTTTTTTTTAGCAAACCAATATACATTCGCGCTCAAATTCAAGCACCATAGACGTCCAGAATTCGTGCACACTTTTTTTTACACCTACTTCAGATTCTTGCCACACTCGATTTTTTTTTCTCGTCGCCGAAGCAAGTCTGGCTAGAGCAAAAGGAAAAGCGCGAAAAATCGGAGTCGACCGCAAAAGTCGGCATCGTCGCCGGGAATATCGCCGCGCGCGCTCCTCGCCATTGTGCAGTCGGCGCTCGCGCTCGCAGCGTAATAAAACACGACGCGCTTGCATAATTCGCGCTCCTGCGCGCATTTTTTTTTCTCTTTTATTTTTTTATTTGGTTTTTCACTCTCCCGGGCACACCTCGCCGCTGCACCCGCGCGCCTCCCTTTTCAACGACGATCGCCTGCCCGACACTTTATTGCTCCGTATTTCACCGAGGGCGCGCAAAAAAAAGGCCGGTCCGACGACTCGTTACACCTCCGAGGTGAGGGGGTGGCAATGTTTTTTTTTTTTTTTTGTCTCCCGAGAGTAGAGAAATGCAGTCAGGGTCGCGCGCCTTTTGTCTTCGACGGGGCAAAAGTGGCGGTTGTCAGGCGACTGCGGGGCTTTCATTTAATTTCGTAATTTATCGATTTCGTACGCACAAAGGAGCGGGTATAGATGCGCCGGGATAAGAAGCGATGCACGAGTAGGTGGAGGAGAATAGGCTACTTATTCTCGAAGCTGCGTATTACGCGGTTCGTGATTTTTTTTTTTCGGGTGGAGAAAATTATGCGAGCCTTTGCGGCTTGTCATTTATGAATGTGAGACGATGCGGGAATTGAGAGGCCATCAAATAGTTTGATTGATTGCCAATGGATAATATACGTTGTTCGTCAAAATGTATGACCGCAATGATAAGGTCATTATAGTCGTTATGCACCTGATGAAGATGGTGTGCAATAATTAATGATATTTGAGTTAAATTTAATGGTCTCATTACAAATCTATCTTTCATCGAGTCTTAATCTACTTTCGACCATCAATTAATGAGTATACTTGTGTCTTAATAAAAATAATATAAAAATAAATGTTTATCTTTAATGTATATATATGAAATAATTATTTAAATACAAAAAGTAGGAGTATTGGTCGTATACTTAAAGGTTCCACTATAATACAATTATAACTGCATGAAGCTTAATTTAATAATCAATAATTTTATTCTCAGGCTTGCAAATATATACGTTTCGATTGAATATGAAAGAAGTAAATCAAATTTAAAAAAAAAAAGTCACTGTATTTAATTACATTTGTAACAAAACTTATTATAGATCCATCGAAAGTCGATCTTATTAAAATTCTCTAAAAAAAAAAACAAGAAATACCATTCTTCGCACGTACACACGTACACGCACCTGGAAGAAGGATAATTATCCTAGTAGGGCACTAAGCTCTCATTACGCAACGAGCAGTACTAAGAACACAGCAGAGCCCAGCAAAGCAGGAAAGTTGGCGGAGGCACGTAAACGGTGCATTTTCCAAAGACTAAGGCTCGCGCGTGCCGGCCGCGTTTATATAACAATAAAAGCAAAAGCATCGCCAAGTACGGTCGAATTACGCGCGAGTTCCGTTCTCTCCTTCGCCCGCGCGCGCTAATTCAATTGCGCTGGAAAATGCTCGTTACGTCCCTCGCGCATTATACGGTTTCGTCGCATTTACGCAATAACCCGCCACTGCAACGATAACAGCCCCAAGTTTTAGAGTCATGCGCGCATCGGAAAGAACAGAGTTTATAGAAGAAGATCGATAGACCGATTATTATTATTGGCTTTTTGTTTAAAGCAAAAATTATAATTTTTATGGAACGTGCATGATTATCGTATACAAATAAAAACAATTGACTAATGTACACTCGACGGACTTTAATTCGGTTACTTCCGTTTTGCTGTCTATTCTTATTTGTGTAGTTGGATTGGTTCTGCCATAAGATCAAGTAATATCATTGGTTGAAAAACTATAAGACAACGGAACGGAAGTAACCGAATTAAAATCCGTCGATTGTACAAATATAAGAATAAATGTTTAAATAAATCAATACAAAATAGATATGGTAAATATAATATGTAGACCTGCCTTTATATCACGATTAAAAACTGCTTGAGAAATGCATGATAAAACATTCAATTAAGATTACGATTTAGTTAAAATGACTGTCTTATAATTAAAGTACGGTCATAGGGACAATCTTGTTACAGTTTTTAAAGAGATAGATAGATAGATAAATTATAATTTAATGAGACTGAGGACTCACGGTCTTATATAATCAACCACATGTACAAAATTATTACAATGAGATAGAGACAGATACAGATATAAGTACCTTTATTCGTTTTTCAAACAAAATATAATATTTTATGTAAATTAAATGAGTAAGGAATAATTAATAAAAAAAAGAAGAGCATATAAGTAAATAATAGACAAAATACAGACTTCTACAAAATCAATCAATATAAATAAGTATACATTTAACAGGCATATAGATCAGAGAAATCCTCTAGTAAATTTTACAATGTTATTAATATTACTTTTCGTAAGAAACCAATGAATTTTTCTAAAAAAATTCTTAGGAAAAATACTATTCTGGGTATAAGCGAATGACAAACTTACAATAATACCTTGTAAAATTTATCACCTCGCGACCATCACAAAGATCCATAAAAATTAAGTAAAAAATAAATATCCCATGAAAATGCGTAAAAGAGAGAGAAAATGTTGGCGCGAAGAAGCGTCGATTTTCCGCGAATTCGAAAGCGCCCGGATAATTGGTAGAAACGCGCGGGGGCCGCCTTATCGCTCTTCCCGCGCGTCGTTCGAAAGCCCGCAATTTCCGCGCGCGCAGCTCGGACTCTATGCAATCGAAGCTATTACAAAGTCAGGGTACTCCGCGCAGAGTGGCCTTTCGCGCGAAAACTGCAAGTAAGCGCAATTATTCAAGCAGCCGAGGGAGAAGTCGGGGCGCCGCGTGATTTTTCTCCGACGGGGTTGTACCTTTTACGCAACGGCCGCGCTGTTCCTTTACTTCGAGATTGACGGCTGCCGCTGGTAAGTGCAAGTATTACAGCGAGAGCCGCGCCACCGGAGAAATAACTCGGTTTTAATTGATTTTTTTTTTTTTTTTTTAATGGACACATTAATTCCTGAACGCTGCGATTTGAGAATTGAAAAAGCGCTGCGTACTGTTTGTACTTAGTTGAAGTCTGCTTTGAATTGGAGCACACTTCAGACGAGGTTTTTAAGATTAATTTTATTTTTTTTTCTCTTTTAATTGAATTGAACGATTAATTTATTTGTGCGTTAAAAAATTAAGTCACGTGTGCCTCATTAAAAAGTGTGTCACGACTTTAAACGTATACAATTAGGTTCGCGCATGAAAAATTCGCGTCGCTTACTTTTTCTTACGTCAATTTCATGATTCTTATTAAAAAAGGAATATAAACGTTTAAAAGTATTGCGTGACAAACATTTTAACACGCAATACTCTCTACGAATATATATCTATCTTCTTTGATAAACGTCAACTTGAAAAAAAAATCTGCGTCGATTAGTTATTTAATGCAACTTTACTTTTTTTTCATATACGAACCTATGCTAAAAATGAATAGGTAAAATTTCACTAGAATACTTATAAATATTTGACTTGATTTCATAAAAAATATATGATTTATGTAAAACTTATAAGTTCATTTTCGCGTAAAATCTCTACATAAATTATACATTTTACACTTTGTAAAATTTTCATACAATCTTATATGAAATTTTTTTACACCGGCATTGTTATTTTATTACTCACTCTTAATTTCAGTAAAATTTCACTTATACTTATTTTTACAAGTAACAATAATTACAATGAGCGAACGCGAAATTGTCGTGCAGAATCTCAGAGCGACTTAATCTACTCGAGTAAAAGGTTTCACCTTCCAATTACGTCCTCAAAACCCTCCCCGGCCCGAAAATCAAACAGAAGCCGTCGACTTTGGCTTGCACACGTGGCGGCCACGCGAAGAGGAAAAAATTTCCGACCGCGATATCCAGTAGTCGCCTGCAGCCGGCGCGACTCTACACTCCTTGTGCCCCGCATCCCCCGGCGCGGCAATTATCCCCGTGAAAAGGGCACCGCCCCCTCCCCCCGCGGGGGCCGCGAATCAAAGATATACGCGCGCCAGTCGAGGGGCGCTCGAAGGCCGGCCAGGTGGCCGGGATCCCCGGCACAATCGCTGACCGTTTGGCGAAACTCGAGAACCGCCACTTCACTTCGGCCTCTGCCCTCTTGTACTCGAGAGGGGGCCGATACTCGCGCTGCACCTCGAGGATCTGGTGTACGCCTCCGGCCGGCGTCGAGTGTTTTGACAGGCAGTTGCGCCCGCACGGCTAGAAAAGCTTCTTGCCTCTGTAAATTCCATCCGCAGTGAAAATCCACTAATTTACAGTGAAAATCCACTAATTTACAGTGAAAATCCACTAATTTACAGTGAAAATCCACTAATTTACAGTGAATTAGTGAAAATCCACTAATTTACAGTGAATTAGTGAAAATCCACTAATTTACAGCGAAAATCCACTAATTTACAGTGAAAATTCACTAATTTACAGTGAAAATCTACTAATTTACAGCGAAAATCCACTAATTTACAGTGAAAATTGACTAATTTACAGCGAAAATCCACTAATTTACAGCGAAAATCCACTAATTTACAGTGAAAATCCACTGTTTCGTGAAGTTATAAGTGCGCAACTGGAAATTAGTGAATACTCACTGAACGATTTAGTGAAAACGGATTCACTGAAAATTTAGTGAAAATGCACTACGAAAATTAGTGAATTTCACCTGAAAAATCAGACAATTTTAAATGAAATTTCAGTGAAATATTAACTCACTTTAAAATCAGTGGAAAATTCGCTAATTCTTGAGTGGAAAATTTTTCACACTTTTCTAGTTGGATTTTGCTAGTAAAAATATATTTTTTAACGGTTTGAATAGTATGGTATATTATAGTAGGCAAATATTTGTTTATTGAAAATAATCTGCAGTAATGAAATAAAAAACTTTTAATATAATAAATATTACTGAGAAAAGTCTTGTAAAAATGTGAAAAGTGTGAAAATCAGTGAAAATTTCACTGGATTCAATTTAGAGAGATGGGGGAGGCGAGGAAGGAGGGACACTCTCGGGCGAGAGGGAAATCGGCTGGAAATTTCGCAGGAGGCACGTAGAATTCGTTTGAATAAGGATCGATGTTCAGGCTTTGCTGTGGATTTTTGACATGTGTGCGCTTTATGGGATTTGCGACTTGAGCGGGATTACTGAGCTATAAGCTCATTTGATTTTGGTGACGCAGTCCTTTTTTACGAGGGTAACGAGCGTGCGCTTCTTTGATCGTGCGTGCAAATTGCGTCATTCTATTTTGCCTTTTACGATCGAAAATTGAAGTAATTTCATTTTTTTATTTAAAAACTTTTTTTAGCAATTTTAAGGAATGAATGGTACTGCTGGTACTGTACGACGTCCCAATTTTTATACTAATTTTTATATACTTAATTCTTCTTATAAAAGAAATTATTTGGCAATACGTTACTAATATTCCCATTTGAATCTTAAAAAGATTCCTTATTTGACATTAACAACTGCTATAGATTATTAATCATATATACTCGTATATAATAAATCATTTTTCCGCTCCCGCAACAAATTAACGAATCGAATATCATAAATTTTCGTCGTAAATTTAGATTTCGAAATCCCGTATACAATCATTCAAAAGCCATAATAATTTCGAGAAGGAAATTAGCACAGAGAAGCTGACCATTCAGTGAAACCATATAACAATCGAAAGACCCGCACGCTCTAAAAGCGTTCAATTGAAAATTTCCGTCGAACCGGCCGAAGGCAGGCGTCCACGTGCCCCCATAAAAACGTACACACATCTATTTCCCCAACAATAGTTTCACACCTTAATTTCCCCTATCGCATGACCCGCCGCCGACGTACCCTTATGCTCGCGTACGTCAAAGCTCGCGTGCCCTTTTGAATCTCGGGTAAAATCACGGCGCCATCGTCCCGAGTATTTACCCAGAGCAGGGCAATAAATCCGCCGCGGTCCACTTTGTTCGCGCAGCTGTACGCGTTTTCACGCTAAACGTCCACGGCCACGTGCTCGCTCGAGGGAAAAAATGCGTACGTGTTTTCACGCTGATTTTTCGTATATGAAAGAAGCGAAAGTGGACCATTAAATGGATTACACGAGTAAGCCACGGGGACCTTTTTTCTGCAGTTCCCCCGCTGCGCGCTTATTATCGATACTTTGTGCGATAGTCGATGAATGGCATTATCTGTGATTTTGCAGATGAGGCGTACGTGGGGTTGTTCGCAAGATTAATGATTTCTTTTTTCAGAAAATGTATATATGGTAATCATTTGTTTACCGAAGGACTTAAAACCGACAGATTTGTGTATACACAGATGGCCTGCACGCGCGCCTTATTTGCTGATTAGAAAACCTTTGCATATTTCTAGGAATGTAATAAAACTTTTATTATCAATGTCACGAGAATTAATATTTAATTTTTACTCAAGGCTAATATATCCATAAAGTTTGTATACTAATAGCTATAATACATATCTATTCTAAATTTTTCCATTCAATTGATTCAAGTACGTTCAGGTCGATTTAAAAGTTCTTAAAAAAGAAATCAAATCCCCTTTCGGACACCGTATCCTTCACCCCTGCGGTAACAAAGCCGCGCGTACATTAAAAAGCCCGCGGCGCTCGACACTCCGCAAACACATTTGCAATTAAACCCCATGATCGTAAAGGAGCCGTTTTAGTATTCATTGCGCGCCGGGCGCTTGATCAAAATTTAATGAAGCCACGGCCCCGCAATATTCCTAACCCACGCCGATAAATCACGCCTAATCATCTAAGCATCCTCATGCCCACTATAAAAAAAAAGAAAAAAAAACACCACCTCCCCCGGAGATCCATTTCTCCAGTCACCCCAAAAGTATACCCGACCGGCCTCGATCCTAAACGCAGCGTAGTGCTTCGCAAAAGAGGAGAGGACTCGCATTAATTGGATTACGCTAGAATCGGCGTGGAGTGTATGTATAGCTATAGGCGAGACACGGCAGATGTGCCCATTGTGGTGGCGGCGACACTTTTCAATGGGGCTGAAATTGCGCTCGGCGGGTCGGATTCGCGCTGGCACAAAGTGCCGGCCGGCTGTTGTGTCGCGTCACACCGCCTTCATGCGAATAGAAGTCCGCGACTTTTCCGCGTTCCCGTGAGCTGATTGCTCGCTTGTTCTCGGCGAGCTCTCGCTGTTTGTCCTTTGCATTGTCGCTGAGATGCTCGCTCAGCGAAGATTCTGAATAGAATTTATTTTCTGAGAAATTTTATTAATGCTTTTTAATTATTCTTTTTTTTATTTATGGAGGTTCTACCGGTACGTAATTAGTACACAGCGACTACAGACTAACACACGCACATCGCCGTATACACACGAAGAAAAACATAAAGCGATGAACTAAACTAAACTTCTATTAATGAACTAAATAAACTAAACTTCTATTTATATTTTTTTTTCTCCTTTCTGAGCCCATGAAGTCTTTCAAAAATTTAACTGTAGCTTTATCGAGCTTTTATTTATGCGTCTATAATTTTTCACTAAAGTCTCAATTTTAGAACAATTATCCGGTAGAACCTCCTTAATGGTGTTACGATTACAATTTGTTTTTAGTTGTATATACATTTTTTTTAAGTTAATCTGTTTAGTTAAGAAGTACGACTTGTGTATTTAGTTTTACTATACGGAAAAAATTCTCTACTGAATATTTAAGTAGTCAATTTTAATGTTATCAGACAGATTTTAAACACGCTTATAAGATAGTTTCTCTTATATAAAATTTACTACATCTTCTTTCAAAATTTACTGTATGTCTTACAAATTTTGCTAAAACTCTGGTGAATGGTTACAAGAAACTATTGCAATTTTTCTAATCTATATCGTAATATACATAATTTATCTTTTCTTTCCTTATAAGATTTATAAATACCCAATAAAAAAATCCTTGAGCATTTATTTAATGTTGATTCTCAATAAAAGTGTAAACTGAAAACTGTTAAGTAGTTTGTTTTATAGTGAACATAATAAACAAAAAAAAAAGAAGACCTTTATTATAGATTTGAATGTACGCATCTGGAAACTCCTCAAAACCACAAGTCATTTAAGCATCCAAGCTGATAAGTTAATAAAGCACAGTATACCTACGACAGAAATTTCTAACTTTCCTCGAACAAAACGTAGACCCGCTATTAAATCGTCTCGTACGCATACCGCTGACAAAACCTCACGACTGCAAATAGTACTCTGAAAGACATAGTACATATATGTACATACATATATGTATAGTCTATACATATGTGTATAGTCGCGAAGACACCTAAAACCTCGCTCGCTCCTTTTTGCAGGCCCATCAGCGGCGCAACAATTCATTACAAGCGTACAAACAAATCATCGCGATAAATCCACAATGAAAATCGCCAGCAGTCATCGCAATAACGCGTTAATAACAATCCGCGCGCGCGGCAAAAACGAAAAGCGCGCATCTCCAGGCGCGCGCAATCAATTCGCCGGGACCTCATGCATATGCTAATCGTCGCGATTATGTACACGTGTAATTTTACGATCGATAAAAAGAAAGCGAAAATCTTTACCACCTCCCCCCCTTTTCCCCCCGCGCGTGATCGAATCTCTGCCTCTTTCTCTCTCGGCGAGTTTTAGGCGCAGGAAAAGAAAGGAACGAGAGAGAGGACAGAACTATGAAAAACGAAAATTCCGCGGCGCTTTCACGCGGTGAGGTCAGGCGCGTAAAATAACAGACAATCATCGACTCTTTTGGAAATTTTGCGGAAATGAGACGATTGCTGCATCGCGCTTTCGGTGATAGGCGCAAATTTTCGTGACTCTCGCAGGTATGATTTATTTAAAGTTTTTTTCTTTTTCTAATTAATTGAATAAAGATTAATTAATTAAATAAAGATTAAGTTTTCTAATTAATATGAAGTTCTTTTTAAATAAGTTTCTTAAAAAATGGATAGATGGATGGATGGATGGTTATGATTTATTTTCTAACTTCAATAACAAAACTGTTAAAAGATAAACTCTTAATTTTTATATAAAGAAAAAAATATAGATTAATGTTTAACATAGTACTTCCTGTTTATTTTTCATAGAGGAATTATTCCAGTCCAAACAATAAACAAAACAATACACAAGATTTCAGCAAACACCTACATAAATTAAATGAAACTTTAGTCTATTAATTAATTTATTTATTTATTTATCCAGAGTAACAGTACATTACATTACAAAGTAAATATTACAGAGTAATCCGGCAGAGGAA